>CM031975.1:13067109-13117281 GCA_018804465.1 Populus tomentosa
GTTATATTATTATTTACTACTTGACTGAAATTGTCAATATATAATTAGTTAAAATATTTTTCTTGTGATTTTATAATTTTACAATTTAAATTTACAATCTGAATTTATATTATATATTTCATGTTGTGTTAAAAAGTATTTTTAACAATCTTGTGCTATTCAGCCATTCCATGACTTACAATTAAGACCATTAATCGGGCTTGATGAGCCCAAATGATTGACGTTGCCATGGTGCTAAATACATATTTCCAGCAAAAATATTGAGAGCGGTAGCACCTTGACAGGCACACTTGCCCCACCTGCCATCCCTTAGAACACGTGTGGGTTTCTCACATTGCATCCCCTATATTTTTAAGGTTAGATCTCCACTTGCATTCAGCTACCAACTACGCTTTTCGAAGGCCCATGTGGGTTTGAGCTGTAATCTGATTGTAAATCCAAAAACTATAGAAAGCAAGCCCTCTTTATGCCTTACTCTTTGACTATCCATAAAGAATTTTCGGTTCCATCCGCTTGCATGAGCCTGTTGACATCCACATGGTTAATCTTCATCCAAATGGAATTTGTCCCCCACCACTACAACTGTAAGAAGCTTTGAAAATGCCAAAAGAAGTTGGGACTTACTTCATGGGCATAGCGGAACCTGTCTCCTAACTGGTCTCCCATCTTGTTGACAAAGTTTGTCTTTTATGTTTCTCTTAATCTAACAAGAAAAAAGCTCTAAACTTAATTGGGTGCCCGAAATTCGTTTTAATGAACTCTCCTAGTGTGCTGTAATATAAAGCAATGACAGTAGAAAAAACAGCTGTCCTTGGATGAAATTATCGTTGACTAGACAATATTTTGATGGCCCTTAGCTGTATGCTGCTGAAATCGAGGAATACTGGGGAAAAACTTAGCCTAACAATGATTAATAATTATCGGGCGGAACAAGTTTCTGTTGAACCACCACCAAAGCCTTGTGAGTTGACATTGCGTTAGATTTAGCACTACGAATGGTACCAACAATTATTCAATACCTTGAACAGTGACGAAAGCATAATTTGTTGCTCAATTCTTTAATTTCTCAGCTGCATGAAATTTGAAACCTTCAGCATACGAGCCCATAACCAAAGTCAAAGGCTGACTCTGAAGTGAAGTGTCTGTTCTCCTGATTGTTTTATCCATGCATGTGATGAAAGCTTACTTGCAGCATGAAGCACTGTTTATCTTGATGAGCAATTGAGAATGAAATGCTGGAAAGAAATAAAAATAACTGTGCTGCAAAAATTCTACTGAAAATTATCATCATGTTCTAAATCGGAAGGAGATGGTCTTTTCAATGGCAGTTGACTTCCAAATGAGAGTTTAGATTTTAATTCTGCATTAACCATTCCTTTTAAAGGAGTTCTCGTCCGTTTCACACCTGGTCTTTGCAAAGGTATGAGAGAGGCGGATGGTGTGACCTTTTTAGCATCTATGTTGGAAGATAGAGATTGTTGTGGTTTCTGATAACGAGATAACCTCGGATTTCGGTCCAGATTTTCTTTATCATTGAACCGGCTCTCGTTCCTTTTTATCCCCAGCACCCTTGGACTTGGCTTTGATTCAATTGGTACAAGCTTCCCATCTACTTGGTTCGTGAAGACAAAAGAAACCTGCAAGAACATGATAATAAGTCCTTCAAGTGGAAAGCCAAAAATATATAGCAGATTGCATGTGAAGGATCAGTCACAGGTGATGGTGGTATATCAGAATTTTTGTGAAAACAAAAGCTCGATTCTGCACTCGGAACTTATGCAATATATTAATTTATTCCACCAGCATTTTGTTCTACTAAGCATGCAAGGGAGCAGAAATCAAGGGAAAAACATTGATGAACTCTAAAAACAAATCTAGGATGGATTCACAGCGCACAAAATGCAGGATGAGAAAACTGAATCATATTTAATGAGTTCCTTTGTTGTGAAACATGGGAGAGCACATGCATTCTTTGACCGCAACTTTTCTACCATCAATTCTGAATAGATGCTTGCCTAGTTCTGATTTTTGGCAGCTGGTAAATACTTTCTAGTATAATCAGGGGTTTAAATATTTCAGAAATTTATTGACCAAAACAAATAGATTCCTATAGAAAGGTTTCTTCTTTTTTGGAAAGGAATCACATTAAATATGAGGAAATGTTGGAACACCTCATCACCAGCTGAAGCTTGAAGTATAGTATCAGGCACTGATGTCGAGTGAAAGTGATGCCCCCAGCTGCCCAAATCCTCTTCCAAAGGAGTCCCTACCTGAAAATTGAGGGAAAAGAACAAAAAACAAAATCAAGTGGGACATCTGAAAGTTATGAGCCAATAATATTGCAGTGAATGGTAGGTGACTGACTTGCTTCTCTGAGCTCTTCAACTTGTCCAGGCATCCAGCAATTGCGGCAAAGCCACCTATATCGAACACCTCTTGATTGGGCATACAATTCTCATATGTAGATTCATCTACATCTCCTATGCCCTCAAGTTCCCCATCAGAAGATAGACAGCGGGCACAGTTCATCTTTTCATGTATTTCAGACCTACACGGACAAATAAAGATGTTAAAAGGTTGATGGAACATGAGAATAAGTGGAGCAAAATGAAGTGTGATATCAATGAACATTTAAACCTGCAATTCAGCGACACGAAAATGATATAACTGAACCATGTTATGCTGAACTAGCTATGCTTTACATGGTACATAACAAGTCAACAACAAAAGTAAGCACAAAAGGTGATGCTTCATTAAAACATACAAAAAATCTCAGAATCGAATCTTTCAATTAGCTTGAATTGGCCATTGGCATAAACTTGCATACTGCAACACGAACACGAGAAGGAAATTTTTTGTGCACTTTCACTTCTCAACCAGTGCTTGATTCATTGCTAAAAATGATGTGACATTTTTTCAAAACCATTTTGTAAGTCCATTAAGTCCTTGCCTACAGCGACCCAAAACCCTACATCCTTAGATTATTTTGCAAATATTGCAGGCACAATTTCAAAGGCCAAACACCCCAAATAACTTCACCATAAAACTGCCAAATACATAAATGACATGTAAGTAATCATGACAAAATATTTCAACTTATGCAACATGAATTACCTGACATTCTCCTGAAATGTGAACAAATCACGTAAATCTTCAGTTGAAAGACAATTTTCCTGCAAATGCATGTACTTTAAATACCATTTTATTCAAACGCAACTTCAGTTGAATGGCATAGAGAATTGGCAGAAAAAAAGCAACCTGTGCCGCAAGGCTATCATTTTGCTCATGCTGAATAACTTTTTGAAGCCCCTCTTTTGACATTTGACGCTGATAAACCTACAAAAGTCAGCAAACAGAATGACATGCGTTGCTTATTGACAGAACTATATTAGAAATGATGAAAGGAAAATGTTTAGTGACTATATTCTTAATATAGATTCAGTTGCAGCTCATCAAAACCTTTTCTTCAATGGTTCCGGTGCTCAGGAATCTGTAGATATATACCCTCTTCTTTTGTCCATCCCGCCAAACTCTCGCAGCTGCCTAATTATGTGAGGACAGAATCATGAAAAAAATCAAATGTGAGATCAGCATACTACTTTCTAACTTATGTGAATTGTGGTGGGGGTGTTTAACCATAGAACATTACTTGCTTGTCATTGGCAGGATTCCAGTCAGGATCAAACAAGACAAGTCGGTTACCACCGATTAGATTGAGGCCACAGCCACCAGCCTTACTGCTTAAGAGAAATACAAACTCATCCTGCAGCATATTGAGTTAAAACAAATTGATCAGTGATCAAGCCTGATGATTGCCCTTTTTCCCAAGCAGAAAACACAGCCTAAATTGCAGACATGTCAACTAGAAGGAAAAGAGAAGATACCTTTGATGGATCATTAAAGCGATTAACTAACTTCTGTCTTTTACTAATTGATGTGGTTCCATCAAGCCTTATATGGGGATATCTTCTTTCACGGCACAATTGAGCAAAAAGGTCAAGTGTCTGATGCATCAAAGTAATTTTATACCGTGAGGAAACAATATCAATTGCAGCTTCATGAAAAAAGTGGTCGATAAATGCTCAGTTGAAATAAGTTGTCAATGATAAATATACTTCTTACATCACTGTAAGTGAGTTTGACAGTGCAACCAAATCTATTTCATCCAGAAAACAGAAAGGTAAGTGTGCAGCAAGCACCCTTACACTGGTAGTTATTTTTTAAAAGAAAATCACCAAAAGATACATGTGCAGAAATAAAAAGTTAAGCTACCAATATTTAGACTATCCTATAGTCTGTTCTTGCTTTCACATTGGATTAATGCAATGACATGGGAAGGAAAGATTAAAGCATTATCAGCTACAATATTCAGAATCAACTAGCAAATTGGAAAACTGGAGGCTATGGTACATATATAAACTGCTATCAATAAAGTAATTTCTATACCACAATAGCGTGAATCATCAACTAAAACAAGCATACCTGAGTATAGTTTGAGACAAGTACAATGCGATCATCTGTTCTCAGATGTAGATGGGCAAGTAATCGGGCCAAGACATGCATTTTACCAGACAATTCAACCCAAGCCCCATCGCCACCAGTCCATGAACCAGATCTAGCAATATTTGGAAGAGAAAAACTGCTGTCAGGACACAAGTGTAGAACGTGGAATACATTCAAAAACAACACTCAATAAATGCTTACCTTCCAGAGAACATCCCAGGAGGGAAAAAGCGCATGCAGTCCTCAAACCCTGAAATTCCTGGACTTCCGTTTTTTATGGTGTCAAAGATAAGCTGCATGGATAAATGACAAGTACCAATAATTCAGAATATTTTCTAAATTAAACACAGAGCAGACATCAAATGAGAATGTTAGAGAACACCACAGATTGCAAATAAATAAAACCAACCCACTAACTTCTTTATTTGAATATGACAGTAAAAGTTTTGAAAGGAGTAAAAGAGTCTTACACAAATGATATAGCACCTAAAATTAGAAGGGAAAAAAACGATTTGTTCTCCCAAACATAATAATATGAAATAGTGTCTTATCCCAGCCACTCTTTTCTATAATCAGGTGATTCCAGCCTAGTTTCACACTCTAGTGCATGATTGCAAGTACACAAACAAAAATCCTCGGATAACTACTACTCCAACACTTTTTATACCTTTGGATGATTGCACAGCTTCTTAAGAGCTGTGATGTAGGCCAATATCTTTGATTTCTTTGCCTCTTCAGTGATTGCCCGTTTAACCTGTTGTTAAAGGAGTAGCAGAATAATCCAAGTCAGTTTCTAAGAACCATGTTAAGCTAGTGACCACTGAGTGTCAATAAAACCCACATTTTTTGAATGTATAAAATGGTTATATAACTCTGCCTGGAGAGGAGTCAACTTGCAGCAAACAACTTCTACAATCTGCATGGAAGAACATTTAGAATGACAAAAATATCAAAATTTTACTCGGATATATCTGCACAAAAAGACAACCAAAAGGTGAAGTAAGGGTAAGAAATTTACTTTAATCAACATATAAATCAAAAACTCTATTGCATAGAGCAATTAGATTTAGAAACATTTAGGAGCACAAACTTCATAATGCAAGAATAATGTAATTGGTCGAGAAAAATACATTTACAGCTCACAGAGTAACCCTAACTTCTAGCTTCTCATCATCTAGTGATGATATCTAAGCTAATCTAGAAGGTTTATTTAAATAAACTATTTACAGACTGCTAAATTATTGAGTTTTCCATATGTTAGAAAAACATGGGAAGGAAGCTGAAATATTGCTCAACATGTTAAGCAACTTTCACAAGTGCTAATGGCACACAGAAATTGTGATAAGGCCATACCTTTGGTGGCAGGTGATTTGATAACAATGCATTTGTCCTTCTCAGTATAAACTGCAATGCACGCTTTCAAATTAAATATGGGAAGATGTAAAAGGATTCCTCCTTACAGTAAACAAAAGATTACCTTTCATATTTAGCATGTAGCAGCTATTTACCATTACATAATCAGGAATTATAATAGCAGAAAACAGTGATCTGATTCTCAAGAAAGCTAGATTCTACAGTGGCACCCACAGTAGTACGAAATTGACCTGATTTACTTTCGCACTCAGTTCTCCTGAGCGTTCAGCACCTAGCTTCTTCTCTTCTTCAGTGGCAGTTGGTTCCCTTCCACAAATGATTGGTGTCTTCATAATTTATACATGAGAAGTTAAAAATATGATAAGCATGTATGCCATTAGGGTTGAGGAAAAAGAACAGCATGTTACTAGTATAATAATTTCTGATGCAAATCATTCTAAGACAGACAAATTCCACCATCACATACTTCAAATAAAATCAAAGCCCCTTATTCCTGGATTGTTATGTTCTATAGTAATGATAAACAATTCATGCATGCCCCATTATTAAATACAAACCACTGTTCTGCCGATGATGCCTCATGAGTTAACAAAATGGGGCATTAAATTATGCAAACAAATTTCACAACTTAATAACAGAATATATCATCTATACCACAGAACAAATGAACTGCCAAATGGTTGTAGTTATCCCAAATATTAGCCAACAGCACAACAATGACTTTTGAAAGACAAAAGACATATCAATGTACAAATGGCCATGCCATTGATAATACAATTGTACATAGATCTCATGAACCCGCCCGCCCGCCCGCCCGCCCGCCCGCACGCACGCACGCACGCACGAAAAAAAGAAAGATGAATACGAAGCAAGTTTACAAACAGAATAAATATTGAGTTCAACCATCTTAAATTTAATTCAAATTGAAGGATCAAAATGTGATTTGAAGGTAAAACATAGCTCACCTCATAGTAACGGCGAAAATATGCAGCATCACCCAAAACTCCTGGATTGGTGAAGTTTACCATTGCAAAAAACTCTTCTAGGTCATTCTGCAGAGTTGCAAGAGGATATGAATCATGAAATATTAGAAAAAGTGATGATTATTAAGATAAATAGTGTGCAGAAGATATTTCTCACTTGCATTGGAGTTCCTGACAACAAGATGCGGCGTTTGCATGACAGGGAAGCCAGTGCCTATGAGAATGTTCACAAATAAACACGGATGAAGAGCAAGAAATTGGCATGCATCAGATGTGAATACTCAAGGAAAAACAAAAGCATCAGCATGCCATACCCGATTTGTTCTTGTCTGATCATTTTTAAGTCTGTGGGCCTCATCACATATGAGAAGGTCACAAGATTCACTATTGCTAAATTTTGAAGAATGCATCCGGAACGTCTCATATGAAACAATCAGAACCTGTGGGATATAATCTGAATTCAGCAAACATTACCACAATATTCTGGAAATTTAATGCAAATTTTACCTGGAAAGGGCTGCTAGGATTTGTGAAACTGTCAATCCCAGAGACAACATCTTCTCTGGTGCTTTCACAGAGAGCTATAAGCTTAACTCTTTCCCCAACCCACTTTTTGATTTCAGCCTCCCAATTACTGACAAGGCTGGTTGGGGTGGCAATAATGATTTTTTTAACCATAGGCTTTCCATCAAACCCTTGACCAAGAAGAGTGTACAGCAATGTGATTGACTGCAGTGTCTTCCCCAGACTGCCAAAGTAAGACCAAAAAACACTAACCTTGAGTACAAGGAAAAAATTAACACCCTTGAGGAAAACTGTGCAAAACACTTCATGGATTAAGTCAAAATAAATGAGGAATTTACCCCATATCATCAGCCAGAATGCATCCATTAATATTTGCAGTGCTATAAAATCCCGAAACACATTCAAACATGAACTGAACCCCTTCTCTGCAAACATGGCCAACAACATCAGGATATGGCAAATTTCATTTATGAGCAGTCCTTATGCACAGATGTGTAGATATCAGAAGCAAATAGTAGACTTTTACATTGTAACCAATACCTTTGATGAGGTCGAAGGAACCGAACAAGCAAAGGATCCACCACTATCGGCATCAAATTACCAACTCCATTCTCAGACTCTTCAGGTTGCCACAACACCAAAGGATCAATACCGGGTGGCAAAGTCACACTTTCCTCCACTACTCCGTTCTCCACCACACTTGGTACATTAAATATATTTGTTACTGCAACCAACACTGGTTTTGAAGAACCCCATGGAACGAACCGTTTCCGGGCCCAAAGTCGACGAGCAAGATGTTCATTTCCATCATTATAACCATTGGAACATGGGGGTTTAAAGGGTTTCCGACAAATAGCTGCCCCTTCTGTCACTGAAAGAACTCGAGGAAGCAGTGGCTGTCTCCTTACTACAAGGTTGCCTCTGGTAAACCACAATCACCAAAATTTCACCTTAATTTATGCAGAATCAATTACAATAAACAGTTCCATTGTTGAAATTAAAGAGCTAAATTTTGAGAAAAATGAGCTTTTGAGCAAAAACAACAGAGTCCTGCAAAAGACTTATTTCTCGTTTCCTACCATTGTCTCAGCAAACAAACGGAAAATCTCACTTTGATTTATTCAAACTCAATAAAATAAACAATTAGCTCGATGCAAATGAAAGAAGTTCCACATTCTTATAACAATAGCTATTGATCCAAAACCCACAATTCCAGAACACCAAAATCTTTCTAATTTCCTGCACTTTTTATCAGTGACCAAACAGAAAATTCGATTTAAAATCCAAACTGTACAATTTCAGACCCATTGAGCTATAAAAGCAAAATCGGAACCCTGTGTTATCGATTCAGCGCCAGAAGTAACAAAACACTAGGTTAAAAGGCACAACATTAGCTATTGAACCAAAACGAAAAGGTCTCCAAACTTTTTCTCATTTCGTGCATTTTCTCCGAAACCAAACAGGACATTCGATTTCAAGACTATTATGCTATAAAAAGCAAAATAGAAACCCTAATTTTATCAATTTTCACCAGCAACAACAACAAAAAAAAAAAAAAAACCCTAGGTTTCTGAACAGCCAGCTTTTACCAAATTCGAAACACACAATTCAAAAATCGCTGCATACTAAGATAATGTTGTTGTGGTAGTTAGATACCTCAAAAGATCGTCTACATTCTTCGACTTGCGATCTTCATCAAACTGTAGATATTGTGCCACTCGTCGCTCTCCCTCCTCGCCGTCGTCTTCTTCTTCTTCGCGATCAACAGTGTACTCGTCGCTTGAATCGGAGGGTGAGAGACTCTCTTCTTCTTCTTCTTCTTCTTCTTCTTCTACTTGATCGTCTTCCATTGAAGGAGCTTGTTTTTTTTCCCAGAGGTCGTTTTGCCTGTGATTTTTAAAGAAAGCTTTGCATTTATTTCTTTCTTCTCTTTTAAAGTGGGGGGTTTGGCGGGAAACTTAAGGAGGTGTATTTTTTTTTAAGACAATATTAAAATGTTAATATTGTTAATAGTTGCGATCATGAATGTCTTAGTTGTTGAGAGGTTATTTGGTTTTAAAATGTTTTTTTAAAATATATTAAAATAATATTTTATAAAAATTTATTTTTGATATTAGATGATATGATTCAGGCAAGATAAAATTTAAATTTTGATGTAAAATATATAATTATCCAGTTTTATAACAACAGTCATAATTTTCAATCTAACCATTGGATCGAGCTGAAATTTTACATTAAGTCTTTTAACATATTGTCCTACTTAGGGTTAAACTTTCAGATCAATTAGAATTCGAAAAGACATCGCAATATAGATCAACAGAGGCTATATGAATTTTGTTATTTACTTTTTTTTTACTTGTGGACTTTTTATTGAGTTAAAATTCTTTTTCTAAAAAGATATGGCAGCTTGTTTTAAAAATCTCCTAACTCTACAAGGATCTGTAATGAGATGTAACATAGTTTCCAAGTGTAGCAAAGATTCATAAATGTTTCATAATCTTTTTTCTTATAAGAATTCCTTATTTATCCTAGCTACAACAAGGAAAAAAACTTCAGAATTAATTCTACCTTCAGATCATATTTTCTAATTTATTTAAGACTTCTTAATGGTGACAAATCTGATTATAGCATATTTAGGATAGTAATTTTTGAATTTTTTATTATTTTCTCCTTAGTCTTTAGGTTATTATTACTTATTTGAGTCAATTGTAAGTGAGTCTCATATAAATCCATCTAATGAGGGTCCATTTGAGTTTATTTAAATCTAGAGTTAGTATAAATAAAAGCATAACCAAACATGTAAGTTACGCAATTCAGATTAATAAAACTTTTTATTTGTTGCACTTTATGTATGTGTGTTGGTTAGATAATCTCCCTTCCATGATTATCTAAAGAACTAAAAAC
Source organism: Populus tomentosa (assembly GCA_018804465.1). NCBI lineage: Eukaryota > Viridiplantae > Streptophyta > Magnoliopsida > Malpighiales > Salicaceae > Populus > Populus tomentosa. The sequence goes on from CM031975.1 coordinate 13,077,399, forward strand.
AACTTATCGAATAATAACTGGCTTCCTGGCATCATCTTTATACTTCTCGTTCACGAATCAATATTTATTGGGTAGGGGTTTTCCATTTCCAATAACACTAGTGCCTAAGTACAAGTTATTTTTGTGTTATACTCATATCAAACCTGATTTACTTGGCTTTCTGGGAATTGGTGTCTTTATGTGTAGGTTGCGTGACCACATGACCTTCATTAGATTTTAAAAATATGAAGAAAAAAAATTATAACAAACACTACCTTAATCAAAGTCACCTAATAATAACCATCTAGTAGGTGGATCAGTTGTAAAATTTTAGGACCAAAGGGTTTGCTCCCCTTATGGTCTTAGGTTCGAACCCTGTAGTTGATAATATGATGATCATTGGAGGCCTAAATGGTCGTTACCTTCAAGGCCCGTGGAATTAGTTAAGGTATTCATAAGCTGACTTGGACACCAACATTAATAATAATAAAAAAAATCTCCTAATAATAGTGCATACCTTTATATAATGAGCCACCGTATAAATTATAATTATAAGTTATTTCTAAGTTGTTCAACAAAATTTGGTGACAAAAATTATTATGGTAATTAACAAAGAAATCATGCATCACAAAAATTATTTTAGAATTTTTTATATATAGATAGATTTCTATTAATCCAAGCAAACTAGGTTACTGCAATATGTTAATGTTTTGATAATTGTTGTAAAGATGAGCTCTTACAATTATTATTTTTTTAATCTAGGTTTACAATTAATAGAGTATTTTATATATTAAAAGTTGTTCTTACATAAAATTAAAAAAAAATCGTTTATAAAAAAAGTTTTAAAATAAAAAAAATTAATAATTACAAGAATAAGGGTGAGAGTCATAATAAAAATAAATAAATTAAAGGGCAATAACAATTATTTGATTGGAGGGTTAAATTAAAAACAAAAACAAATAACAAAAGTTGAAATCAAAAGTATTAGAGCCAAATTAAAAAAAAATAATCAAATTGCCATCTATTGTGATGAAATTAAAATAAAAACTAGAATGAAAAGATGGAAATGACCCTGCACATATGTTTTAATTTTGAAGCTAAGAGAAAAGTTGTGTCTTCACTAATTTTTAATAATTGAAAAAAACAAAAACACCCCCCAAACAATTCAAAAAAATATGTCTTGAATGGTAACGAGGTCATTTTATTATGTTAAAAAAATCAGAAAAACAATAAATATACCATTAAACAAATGTTAAATGACTATTAGGCTATATAAAAAGGCAAAAATACCCAAAATACCAGGGCATATGGTTTTTTCTTTTTGGAAATGCATGAACATAAATGAATAGTGATTGTGTATGAATGTACAATGAAACTTCCTTTCGTTTTAGATGGGTTTTTTTATATCATATGTGTGGATTTTACTATAGAAAAAAGGAACTTTATTTTTGTAGTTTCTAAATTCAATTTGAAAATGACTTCTACACTTTCACAACTTGTTTGAGTTTTAATTTTATAGTGATAATATCAGTTACATGGCCTTATAGTGATAATATTAGTTGTAATTTTTTATCCTTAATTTTTTTTCTTGTTTTTGAACCTTTTCATTCTCTAAATAATAATAATAATAATAATAATAATAATAATAATAATAAAACAATTCATGTTAGGTGTGCAGCACTTAAATGTTGGTTTGCTTTAAGTCAATTAATAGTTATTGGTTTGGTGACATTGTGAATTTATTGTTGGAAATAGTAGGGGCAGTTTTTGTGTTTAAGGGGAAGAAGATGATGGAATGGCTAAGATTGTTTTAATTAAAAGGTAATTTTGTAATATTTAACATAAGAGTTTATTAGTTATTAAATTTTTAATTTAAGGGTTAAATTGAAAATATAATAATAGCCTTAACAAAAGAATACAAAAAAATATCTAAAGAATCAGGACTAGATTGTCAATCCACTTGACCTAAATTACTTAGGTCAACTCACCTAATCCATGACTTGTCCTAGGTCAGGTTTGAAAATTATACGACAAATAACTTTAAAACTCGTGACATAGGTGATTAAACTAAAAGTATCATTTATTGAAAAAATCGAGAAGTTCAATCCTCAACAAATCAAATATTGAAAGATAAAATTGAAAAGAAAATCAATTATACAAAAAGATCTAAAAAAAATAGCAATTAAAAAAATAAGGGTGAAAATCATAATAAAAATAAATTAAAGGGCAAGAACAACCATTTGATTGGAGGGTATTGAAAACAAAAAAAAAACAAAAAAAGGACAAAAAAAATCAAAAGTATGAGAGGTAAATTAGAAAAAACAAAAAACAACAAACTTGAATTGAATGGTGAAATTGAAAACAACAACAACCTTGATAAAAAAAGAGCCAATGAAAAATTATAAATTAAAAGAAGGACCAAACTAAAAAATATTATTTATGAAAAATTAGAATTAAAGATTAAATTGAAAATAAATAAATTTTTTTTCACAAAAGATCTAGGGAAAAAAAATCAAAAATCAAAACAATAAGTATTGAATTAGAAAAAATAAAATAAGAGAAATTGAAATTAGTGGACTAAATTAAAGAAAAACAAAACTTCATCAAAAAGGAAAAAATAGAAATGAAAGGAATAAAGACCGTAATTGAAATATCAATAAAACAAAATGACAACCTATATTTTGAGGGGGGGAAGAAAAAAGAATGAAAAAGAAAAAAAAAGAGTTTATTAGTGATAAATTACCTCATTGTCATTATCAAGAGAAAAATGACATGCCAGCACATTTAATGACATGGAAGAAGTCCTATTTCAGCTCCTGGGAGGTGGTAGATGCACCATAAAAAAAGGACACCCCTCACACTTTAGTGCATGCTAAGCATTTACCAACAACTTTTACCTTTTTAATTCATTAATCAACATTAAAAAAATCAAATTGCCCTCGATTTTCATGAAATTAACATAAAAACTAGCATGAAAAGATAGAAATAACCCTGCACACATGTTTTAATTTCTTGAAAGCTAAGGGAAAATTTATTTTTCAATAATTGAAAAGATAAAAACACCCCAAGTAAATCTAGAAAAATTTATCTTGGATGGTAACGATGTCATTTTATTGTGTTAAAAAATTCAATAAATAAATAAATATACCTTTAAACCAATGTTAAATGACTACCAGACCGTACAAAAAGATAAAAATACCATAAATACCAAAGCATATGGTTTTTTTCTTTTTAGAAGGGTAGAAACATAACCACTATATTGTAATGAATAGTTATTCGTGTAACTTCATTATGTTTTAGTTGGTTTTTTTTATATCATATGTGTGGATTTCGATGTAGGAAAAGTGACTTTAATCTTGCAGTTTCTAAATTCTATTTGAAGATGACTTCTACACTTCAACAACTTGTTTGAGTTTTAATTTTATGGTGATAATATCAATTACATGGCCTTATAACGATAATATCAGTTGTAATTTTTGGTTGTCAATTTGTTTTTCTTGTTTTTGAACCTTTTCATTCTCTAAATAATATTAATAATAATAAAAACGATTCATGTTAGGTGTGTAACACTCAAATGCTAGTTCGCTTTGAGTCAATTAACAATCATTAAGTAGTTGGTTTCTCTTTCCCATTAAGATTATGTCTTCTTTCCTGAGGGAGAGCGAAAGGAAACGGGGTTCCTGGGTTCCTGGGTTCCTGGTTCAGGCAAGATAACAATAGCTCCATAGACTGTGGCCCTTAGCCATAAGATACGTGCTTGTCGCCATAAAGTTCCTCTCTGACCAGTTACATTAAAATCATAAGTGTAAGCATGCCTTGTCTTGATTGCACATCGTGTTATATGAGCAGGCCCATCTGAGCAGCCATTACAAAATTGTTGTCGTTCATGCCTGTAAAAATAAATATTTCTCCCATTACCAAAGCATACATGATCTTTCACACGATTAACAGACATCTATTCATTGATCGTACCAATAAATAGACATGTTATGTGAAAGATCATCTCAATAACTTTTAGAGGTCAGCACAAACCTAGTATAATAATTTGGATTCAGGCTTTATCATGAATTTTAATAACCTTTATGTTAAAATTGTGTTACAGTTTAACACCAGTATACCCATTAAGAAGAGCCCCACAAAACTCTTTGGTGTTACTCAATTAGAAAAAGAATCCATCATGGTTTATTTAAAGAGGCTCACTAAAAAGCTGCTCAAGGTGGAGAAATTAATTGATCCATAGCCTTAGAGGCTTTGATAAGTGGAGTGAGGAAATGTTCTCTGTGGAAGAACTTGTATGTTATACTATATAGAAGCATGTTGAAGGTAAAACAAGTCATAAAGAATCAAATATGAGTAGAGGAAGTTAGTATGTTAAGGCATTGACCTTTTTGTTTCTACCAAGATGTTGAGGATGAGAAACTTTTCAAACAAAATCATTCTTCTAGCTGAGATAATAATTTCAAGAAAGGTTAGAAAATGCTAATAGATAAGCACATGCAATACCCCAAGAGGAGATATACAACTCCCCTAAATGTCACCCTTACAGAAGTCTTTACATCCATTAAGAGGAAAGACTTTGTTCAATATCCACCTTCTTTGGTGTCGCATACACACATATCTCCAAGAAATTTTGTTTATTCCACAAGGATTAAGGATATAATATGGAAGATTGTTTCACATTGAATAAATAGATTGAAAGATTGCTATTCAAAGGTTATCGAAAGCAATTTGTCAAAGGGCATGCCCATTTGAAATGAGATGGAGAAGATTCCATCCAACGTACTCAAGCCCTACCTTGGATCAATATGATTTAAAGTTGATGACCTTTCAAATATTTATGTATTTAATACATAAGGACTTGGGAGGATACTAATAGAACAATGTATTTTTTATTTTTTTTTATTTTTGCATAAGTTCATGTTTAAAAGGGTCAAAGGTAGGGTGATAACCCAATAATATTAAGTTCAACTACATGCTAAGCCTAAATACATGTGGGTTCAATGAGCTATTGTACCCAACATCATTAAGTTCAGCCACGAGATGAGCCCAAGTATATATAGGTTTAGTAAGTTGTCATACCTAATATTATTGGGTTCAATTACATGCTGAGTCCAAGTACATATGAGTTTGAGGAGTTAGTAGATTCAATATCATTGGGTTCAGTTATATGTTGAGTTCAAGTACATGTGGGTTTGGTAAGGTATTAAACCCAACCTTCTTGAGGTCAGCCATGTGCTAAACCCAAATACATGTAGCTTTGGCAAGTTGTCAGATCCAACATCCTTGGATTCAGCCACGTGCTGAGCCCAAGTATATATGATTCTGGTGAGTTGTTAGACTTAATATCTTTAGGTTTAGTGACATGTTGAGCCCGGATACATATAGATCTGACAAGCTACGTATTGTGCCCAAGTACATATAGATCTGACAAGCTGTCATACCTTTCATTCTTGGGGTTGGCATCATTCCAAGTCCAAGTGATTATTAAATTGACGATCGTTATAGGCCTTATATTGGGTCACAATGCCTTATTTGTTTATTCTTATAATTTTTAACATGAAATGTTAAAAGTCAAGAATAATCATATCCATAAACCCCTGAGTGTATAAAAGTATTGTAAGGGCCTACCATATTTGCATCAACATTAATGTTAAGGGTGAACATTTTCGGTTTGGTTTGGTTTTTACTTAAAAAACCAACCAAACCGATTTAGATTTTTTTTTAATTCAAAACCGAAACCGGTTCAAACCAACAATTTTCAGTTTGGTTCGGTTCGGTTAATTGAGGAAAAAAATTGGAAAAACCGATACTATCCACCGTGAAAGTGCTAAGCGCAAAAAGTAAAGAAGCTTTGAAGCCAATCGAAGACAATAAAAGTATTAGAGAAACCAAGTTCCTGCAAGGAAAGAAAAGATTCACCAGCTCAAATCCCTTTACCTTTGTGAATCACAAAACATTGCATGGAATAGCTTACACGGGGATAGGGAAAGGTAGAAACTCAAATTCAAAATAGAAGTTCCTGAGCTAGAAGGAATAGGGTCAGGGGCGGAGACTAACTGTTAAAGAGCGTAACATCTACCAAAGAATCAAAGAATATGAGAGAATTAGAGAAGAATTATGAACTGTGAAGGATTAAAAGACATTTGGGAGAGGGAAACATTGAAAGACATTTGGGAGAGGTGGGCGGCTGAGAGCTGAAGGATTATGAAATGTGAAGTTTAGTTTTAGGGTTTCCTACTTTCCTTTTGTAGTGGGTTTAAATGTTGGTTGAACCGGTTTATTTGGTTCGGTTTAACCGGTTTCTACATTCCAAAAATGAACCGAATCGAAATTTTTTTCTAAATATTATAATCGGTTTTGTTTTTTCGGTTAATTTTTTTTTGTTTTCTCGGTTTATCGATTTTTTTGCTCACCCCTAATTAATGTTGTATAAGCAATATTTATCCATCATTAATGCTATCAAAAGAATATGACACTCCAACTCCTCAATTCAAGTAATATGATAAAGTTCAGAGTTTATATATACCTTTTGAACCACCTAGGTAAATGATTCATAATTTTTATTATCTAAGTTTTCATACTTTAATTCTCAAAACATTTATCATACAAAAACAATAATAAATACTCTTGTTTTTAGAATTTAAAACTCATTTTTTTTATTTATTGCAAATCCTTTTTAAAAATCACTGACTTTATTATTGAAGGATCCTTAAACTCCACAAAAATAATTATTTTACAGGTATTAGATTTTTTATCACCAATTATTTAGTTTGTGAACTCTAAAAAAAAGAAACACTTAAAACCCACATTCCTAAATATATTAAATTTTAAAACATCATCAACACTCCATGCTAAATATTTCCCTCCTTTAATCACACTTAGTAAATCGCAATATTTTTTGGCTAAGGTGGACAAGTGATGGCTGATGTGTTTCTAACAGATATAAAAGCTTTGTCCGGAATGTATTTGAGATTGCCTTGAGTTATGTCCTTGGATGCACCAAAACTTAAAAGAAATCCTGCGTTATAAGGTCGTCATGAACCAAAGCAATGATCATGCATAAAACGTTCAACTATATCATGTATATACAGCAAGGAAAAAACAAATTGAAGACAGAATAGAAAGACATAAAAAAAGCTGTACATAATGTTGTTAGTTGTTTCCTCCAGGGTCTGGAAGTGAATGAAAGGAGAGAGGGATGCTAAGAAGGCATGGGAGGAAGATGGAGAGGGACATTGGGGGGTTAGGGAAAGGGAACCAGAAAGGAAGGAAAATTGGCGTGTTTCCAATGCCAAATGGAACACGTCCAAGGCTGTGCTTGAAGATAGAAATGGAAGAATGAGATTGAATGCACGTGCTTGACCAGGTAACTCAGCCCCTCCATATGACTTTTTTTTTCTCCGGTTTGCAGTTCGCCGGCGCAATCAACTTAGATTTGTGTTTTTTTAATTTATGGCACAAGCTTACCAGCCAAGCGCCTGTAGCTCAGTGGATAGAGCGTCTGTTTCCTAAGCAGAAAGTCGTAGGTTCGACCCCTACCTGGCGCGCTCCTCTTTTTTGTCCCCCCACAAGTGCTTGGGCCGGCTCCGAATCGGCCCAGTTCTATTTATACCCCCAGAAAATCCGCGACCACAAATTTCTTCTCTTTTTGATACAGCCGCCATCTGCGCCTAGCTCTCTCGTGTAGCAAACAACAATGAAGGCTTTTGACATCAATGGCAGCGACACCCTCTCTCTCTCTCTTTTCACTGATGTCACCAACTCCAAGTAATTTCTTCTTATTTGTTGTTGTTTTTTTATTATTATTATTTCTTGTTTTCACTTGTTTTCCAAAAATAAAATGCATTGTTCTTTTCACTTGTTATTTTTTTACACTTTGCTTTAGTTGGTGAACTTGCAAATAGTGATCGGGGATGGAATTTGGGAAGTAGTTGGGTTTGGTGGGAATTGGGATTTGGTGTTTGAAGGTTTGTTCTCTTGGGATGTTAAGGGAGTCATTTCTTTGGTAGAAACATGGAGTAAAGACTCAATTTTTATGCCAATTAAGGCATATGGTTCCAAAAAATATAGAGAAAAATGAGCTTATGTTTAGTTGGTTTCTTTGTTTTTTGGTATTAGCAGAGGAAATATAGGGAAAATGGGATCTTGTGAAGCATTAATTCTTGGTTCTTGTTGCTTATTAATTTTTATAGAAGGCTTTATATTTAGGCAGATATATTAATCAGGTGTTTATGTAAAAGCTGGTATTTCTTTGGGTCATTTCATTCTGTTGGTTAGGGTCTCTAGGCAATGAAATTTCCCTTCTAGTGCTATTCAGATATTACAGATTGATATTAGTTTAGTTTAAGTGCTAGCTTAACATGCTAAACGATGGGAGATGCGGGAATGTTGATAATTGCTTAGCTAGAAGCTAACTGAATCTGATTCTTTAAAGTGGACTATCAGTGAAATTTGGTAAGTATTAAGCTGGACCGGTTATTACATATAAATCACAGTTCATTAGCTGAGACCTGGATACCAAATTTGAATCCTTTTATTGGGTCTTGACTCACGAGAACCGAACACTGCAACTTTGAGTGTGCGATGTAGTGTTCTTTCACAAGATTTCTCTTCTTTAGTGACTTTCACCAATTAATATAAATACCACTGTCTTGACAGATGTATCTAATCTAATTTTCCCATCAGATGTGGTTTCAAAATGCCTATCAGTGATTACCATCCAATACCTTTAATAATGGCAATGAACAAGAATCTATAAGCCTTGTATTCGACTTCTTTCTTGTGATTAGATATTTGCATCACAATCATTTTATGGCAACTTGCAACAGAAGTTTCATGAAGTCCTCTTAGATATTGCCAACCATTGGTTATGCTTTGAGATGAACTACCAAAGCAGCTCTTTGACCTTGTTGGTTCTGTGGAAAAAAATGTTTCAGTGGATTGCTCAAAGCATTACTTTGAGCAAATGCATGAAAGAGAGCTGAGATTTAGCATAATAATAAGGATAAATTTTCTGCTCCAAATTAAAGAAATGGCCATCCTATCAGAGTATCAGGCTTTCATAATAGAAAATTCTTAATTTTAAATTTGGAGCATTTTATTGAATCAGCTGTGATCTACTTGCTTCTGAGAAATTTCAAGCTTTTATGTGCCTCTGGGCTCCTAATGCTTGTTATCTTGCAGGGAACTTCTAGATTCTATGCAAGCTGGAAAGCTAGAACCAGAAGTTGCATTTCTCAATGCATCACTTGTATGTTTCCTTACAGAAAAACCAAAACCATTTGAGTCTCTTGTTCCCTTTCTGTATCTCTTTTTTTGTTGTTCAGCCTTCCAGGTGCACTTTGATCTGGTTTATTTTAATGCTGCCTCCATTAATTTCTGTGACAGATACCAGATATTTTCCCTCTTCTGGCAGCAGCACATAAGACTCTTATAGCTAAGTCCCGGGATTCATTGACCACGCGTACTCTTCATTCTGAGCTAGTTTATAATTACTCGGGATCTAAGCATGTAATGAACCCCTTTCACTGCTTGTTGAATGCTCAAATTTCTTTTGTTTAAAACTTTAACCTTTATTCTTTTTTATCCCTAGATTACTGAATCCTTGAAAAGATGTGGAATCTCTGATAGCACCACATACATCCTGGCAGCTCGTTTCAATGCTTCTCCAGATGAGGTGAGGATTTCATATAAATGTTGCGGTCTCAGCCTATATATTTCATTGATAACTCTAAGGACATCAACCGTTATGTTGTGCTCGAACTCTATTATAGATGAAAGCTGTTGAGAAACTTGTCAATGGAAAAGAAATCGAATTAGAGGAGCTGGAAGGGAGAGCAAACCAAGCGCAAATACAGAAGGTTAGTTGGGAGTGATCATATTTAGCAATATAACACTAGTTATGTGGTTAGCTTTGTCTTGATACTTCTTCCAACTTTGTTTGATATGTTCGTCAGCACTACAAAATTTCGGGCTTGGAAGCAGGGCTATCCTCTCTTGCAGATGCTATTACCTGCCGGATAGCTGCACGCGATGCCTTATAAGAAAGACAGGCTACCATGTATTCATATGTAGTTGTAGATTTACCGTTAACTTTTTAGCTGTGTGGCTGTCTTGAAGTTACAGTTGGAATTTTTGTGGGAATTGGTGCAGGTGGGCAGCAGCATCTTTAAGTTCCTGATTTGGGACATCTTTAAGTTCCTGATTTGGGACATGTACACTAGTTGCCATTCTGGTAGTTTTTTTTTTTTTTTGTGATTTGAAAAAAAATTATTTTATAAAATATATTTTTAGTTAAGGTTGATTTGGTATTTATGTATATTTATTTAGAATTGTGGTTGAAATTGAGATTGAAAAAAATAATAATTTAATGTGTTTGGTTAAGAATGCATTTTAAATTTCTTAGTAATAAACTTTTTTTATAAGCATAAAAGATCCAATTTTGCATAAGACTTCGGTTCAAATTAATAGAGGTCTAAGGATCAAAGATCGGCCTATCTTGAATTTAAAAGATATATATTTCTCGAAAATAGAAAGATTATAGAAATATCATCCAGGAGTGAGGTGGCTTTTTTTAACTATTGAATTAGAATTTTGTTTTTGGTTTATTTTCTCATCTCAAGAAGTAAGTAGGAAGACGAGTGCTATCGATGAAAATATCAATGACTGAGAGAATATTTCTTTAACAGCATTTAAAGTTTCTCTTATAACACAATCCAAACACGGGGACAACACGTGGCAGCCTTTGTAAGATACTCGCTCCATACGAAGTAAACTGTGGACGTGTTAGTTCGACGCTGAAGTGTAACCGGCGATAGCCGGTGGTCTTACGCATGGAATATTTGTTTAAATCAGTTTATTAATTTAAAAATTTTAGCAGAATAATATTATTTGAAAAAAAATTAGTAAAATAGTATATTTTTATCTGATTACACTTTAAAAGTGTGGTATTTATTAAATAGTATTATTTTTAAATACAATAAAAACATAATATAAATAGTTGTGGTGTTTAGAATAAATAATAATTAAACATGTAATATGAATCAGTAAATAAATGATAAGCAATAGCCGTTATTATTTGCCTTGTCTTCTCCTTTCTTTGCTCTGGTGTTTTATTAGCGTGATTCTTCACCTTATTTTCTTTCCTAAAGACCCAACAAACTTTATCAAAGAAGAAGATAATAATAATAATAAAAAAAAACCATGGTCTTGCCTAGCCTCATGGGACTTCACCACCGGCCCTTGTGCCTTCCCTCGTCGGACCCACTTTTCCTAGCCTCCCCGTAGCCTTGCCTTGTGACTTCTCTGGCATCTGAGCTTGAAACATCTATAAGAATGACCGGAAAATGATACACAATCTCCCAAACAAAGAGAAAGATGGCGTTCAAACCTTACCGTAACTTTGATAAAAGAAAAGACATGGCGTTTTCTGTCATTTTATATAATAACTAACCTAAAGAAAGTTCACAGTTTAATTGGTGTTCCGGTTTTCTCAACTATAACATAAATTACATTGGACCATAATTGTATATTGTATTGAACCACAACAACAATAAAATATCATAGTTGGGAATCGTGATATCCAATACGATACTATTTTATCAAAATAAAATTTGCTAATGTGTTAATTCATTATTATTTTTTAATTTTTTGTACACTAATTATCCAATTTATCCCTTATAAAAAATAATAATTTTGCTATGGTGTCCTAAATATATTTATAACCTTGGTTGTTCAAGCTAATTTAAAAGTACTTCAATTAATTTTATAAAATTTTAAAATTAATAATCAAATAAATTTTTAAAAACCCTAAAATTTATAATACTTAAACTAATAACTTCTAAAAAAAAATAAACCCAAAACATTTCTACTTCAGCGTTATTTAAAATTTGTATATTCCGTTGGACGAGTTCTATACACCGAATCAATCCTTTTATTTTTAATTAAAAACAATTTTAGATCTTCTATTAATGAAGTTATAACTTATAACACATGGAATTTATCTAGTATTGAAATTTGATGTCTTCAATTTTGTTCCCACTGCATTCGATGCCTTGGTCTTAGGTAGAAGCCAAAACATGGAAAAGAACATGAAATTTTGATGTGGGAGATCAATAAAGATCTTCTATAAAATGCCCACAATTGCTCCGGCAGATCAGCGCAACAAACTCCCACAACACTGAAAATTCCATATCCATTTTCTCTTCCCAACCATTCCAAATCCAATCTCTTTTTCCATATTCACAGATCCCAAGAATTTAAGAACCGCAAAAAATGGGTACCTATCGCAGCCGTGAGGGCCAAGACTTATCATCAGACACAGATTCAGAATACCAATCTGAAGAAGAAGAACCCATTTACGACTACGTAGAACGCCAGGAAACCCCACAAGCCACTTCCTCGTCAAAGAAAACCATGGATGAAATCGATTCAAAGCTCAAATCCCTCAAACTCAAATACCCTCCAAATTCCCAAACTACCATCAACCCCGTCAAGCTCTACCTTCATATCGGTGGCAGCACGCCAAATGCTAAATGGGTCCTCTCTGACAAACTCACTTCTTATAAATTCATAAAAAACAACGGCCCTGATGATTCCGATTCTGATCATGATGAAAGTCGAGGAGATGGGGATTCTTCTTGGGTTCTGAAAGTGGGGTCTAGAGTGAAAGCTAGGGTTTCTACGGAAATGCAATTGAAAATGTTTAGTGACCAAAGGAGAGTCGATTTTGTCAATAATGGTGTGTGGGCTTTGAAGTTTTTCAGTGATGACGAGTATAGAAAGTTTGTTAGTTTATTTCAAGATTGTTTGTTTGAAAATGTTCATGGGCTTAGTGCCACTGAAGAAAATAAGTTGAAAATTTATTCTAAGGACTTTATCGGGTGGTTTAAGCCTGAAATAGCTGACGATTCGATGTGGGAAGATGCGGTGGAGGAGGAGGATAGTAAGAGTGGTGAGCAGCCAGTGCGTGTTGATCAGGATTTATTGGAGGAGTTTGAGGAAGCGGCGAATGGGGATGTGCAAAGTTTGAGTTTAGGTGCTTTAGATAATAGTTTCTTGGTTAATGATTTGGGGGTTCAAGTTTTCAGGAATTATAGTAAAGGGATTCATGGGAAGGGTATTTGTGTGAAGTTTGATAGTAATAGGAGTGGAGGGTCTAGTTTGGAGCGGTCTACGCCAAAGAAGGCAATGTTAATGAAGGCGGAGACAAATATGATGTTAACAAGTCCATTCAAGGAAGGGAAGCCACATTCTACTGGGATTAAACAGCTTGATATTGACACGGGGAAGATCGTGACTGAGTGGAGGTTTGAGAAAGATGGGACTGATATAACCATGAGAGATATAACAAATGATACTAAAGGGTCGCAATTGGATCCGTCTGAGAGTACGTTTCTGGGGTTGGATGATAATAGGTTGTGTCAATGGGACATGAGGGATAAGAGAGGGATAGTGCAGGATATTGTTAAGGGTGGCGATTCACCTGTTTTGAATTGGACTCAGGGGCACCAGTTTTCTAGAGGGACTAATTTTCAGTGCTTTGCTAGTGCGGGTGATGGGTCGATAGTTGTCGGATCGCGTGATGGGAAGATTAGGTTGTATTCCAGGACATCAATGAGGCAGGCTAAGACAGCTTTTCCAGGGCTTGGTTCGCCAATCACTCATGTGGATGTTACATATGATGGGAAATGGGTGTTGGGGACAACTGACACATATTTAATCCTCATTTGCACTCTGTTTACAGATAAGGATGGAAAGACTAAGACTGGTTTTAGTGGTCGAATGGGAAATAAGATACCAGCTCCAAGATTGTTGAAGCTAACTCCTTTGGATTCTCATATGGCTGGTGCGAGTAATAAATTTCATGGTGGCCATTTCTCATGGGTAAGAACACATAATTGTACATGCTTTTGCTGTATGTTTTAGTTATTGCGTGTATAAGCCTTTTTTGTTGATTGCTATGCTCAGGTTGCTGTTAATTTACACATGTTCACTGCTGTTAATTAATATGCAGCAATCGTGTTCAGTTTGATAACTCTCTGATCATTATTTAAATTCCTGTGGAATGCATTTATTGCGCCGTAAATAAGACCCTTACCAAAGTTATGCTTCATGCACTCTGTTTTCTAGCTGAAATCTCTAAAACAGCAAGAACCACCCATAAGACCATCTTAAATTTATGTGCTCTTCTAGGTTAAAGTTATTTAAATTTATTTTTAACATCAATATATCAAAACAATCCAAAAAACACTAAAAAAGATTAATTTAAAGCAAAAAAAAATTGACATTTTAATGAAAAACAGATTAAAACTCGACTCGAAACACCCTTTTAGTCATCTTGGTGGTTATGCAGGCACCCATTGTGATGCATAGGTTAAAATCACTTTGGTATTGTCAACACTCCCAGTAGAGTTAACACTTCAACCTCTATGGGAATATTATCAATTTCTTTCTGAGAATAGATCCACACAAACTTGCTTATGCAATCAAGTGTCCTAGGCAGTTTCATGTCTTAGCAATATTATTGACAAGAGTTTCATAAGTGGCCATGTTAATTATCATGCAGGAAACCACGATATCCATGATGCAGTGATTAGGTTAAAGTGCTCTTCTTTCTTGTAAACGTGTTTTCTTGAAGTAATTGGATCAAGATGAGGTTGATTGCATAATTAATTCATGAAATGTTAAACTTGTTTACCATGTGAGCTCTTTGTACTTTCATATGAATGTGATTATCTTAATGTTATCTGTGTACTCAAGTGGAGAAATGCGTCTACATCCTAACATGAATCTATAAGTGTTAACCATTGATAGTCTTGAGTTGGGTTCTTGCAATTCTGCTATGCCTGATTTGAATTTAGTCGATTGGTTTTTGTGTTTTTCCCATGTTTGATGTTATCTTTCAGGTCACTGAGAATGGTAAACAAGAGCGTCACCTCGTCGCAACAGTGGGCAAGTTCAGCGTGATATGGGACTTCCAGCGTGTGAAGAACAGCGCTCATGACTGCTACCGGAATCAGCAAGGTCTCAAGAGCTGTTATTGTTATAAGACTGTGCTGAAGGACGAGTCTATTGTAGAAAGCCGTTTCATGCATGACAAGTATGCTGTTAGTGACTCTCCGGAAGCTCCACTTGTGGTGGCAACCCCAATGAAAGTCAGCTCTATCAGCCTTTCTGTCAAACGATTACGCGGCTGAAAATGAACCGTCTTTGTCTATTTGTCTGTTCTTTTCCTCTTGTGCAGCTCACATCTGCTATTTTCAGTTCAGTTTGTTTCATTTTCCCCATCTTCTATCTGAGTGTGGCTTCTGCTTGTATCTAGTGTGAATCTTTACCTTTTTCTCACCGTTAGTTTTGTGAATAGTTTATTTCTTTAGGTGAGTGAAAGCATGGCAGAGGGTTTCTTGCAAATTGTGATATTAAATACAATCCTTTAAATCTTGTTTATAACTTACGACTTCTTCTTTTTTTTTTTCAAGAATTATGTTGATGGAAGTAGCGTAATTCTTAACCGTTTTTTCCTCTTCAGTTTAATAGATTGAGCTATTTAGATTAATATAACTAACAAAAGTGTTATTTTTCAAAAAATAAATCAAGTTTTTTGTTATTATTATTATTATTCTCAGCGCTATTTAAAAAAAAAAATGAGTGAACATGATCAAGGGTCTTGGTATAATTCAGTATTTGTGTAGTCAGTGATACCTGCACTAGTTCTGGTAGTCATGAATGTATTTGCCAATAAATCTAGTAAGGCCAAGTCATCTGATAGTATTGATGAAGATAAAATGAAGTTGTTGAAAGCCAGAATCAGAATTATTAATTAAGATAAGATGGAGGTGTGGAAAGCCAGAATCAGAATCATTAAAGGGATAAATTTATATAATTCAGAACGGATAGCAGAAATATATCTGGTTTTAATAATTATCGAAAAAATTTTATATTTCCGAGTTCATCAAATATAGCTAGAGTACAACGGTTGTCCTGAAAGAGTTTTGTATTGTAATAAAATGACAGAACTGGTGCATTATAAAAAGACAAGAATCTAACGGTGAGGAAAAAAAAAAACTCTAGGCTGAGAATTTAAAAGGCGAGACAGCGTGAAAGTTGTTTTAGTGATCGGTAACGTTTTTAGCTGTCTCCCACTTGGGTAGCCTGTGTGCCTGTCTCGTCTCCTAAACGTGGCATGGATTTAACGTCGATTTGATATCGATTCCTTTTTATCATGGAAACGGGTAATATTACATGGTTTTTATCCATTTTCTTTATCGAATCATGAGTTTTACGAACAAAGCCACTCTAATATGCACGCTTGTAAGTGACCTGCGACTAAGAAAGTTCAAAAACTCAAGGTTTTCAGACAAGATGTCTGGAAAAAACCCAGCTTCCATGGGACTCAGTTTTAGGGAATAACCTGTTTTCAAGAGCTTTGCCCGGAAGAAAATCTCAGTTTTCATACATGTTCAACTATATTTGACGTTCTACTCTTCTTACATCTTATATTTTTAGATGTATAAAGATTTTACAAAGATATATTATTTATCAATATTAATGTTATCTAAAGAATAATGTATACAAATTTTCTAAAACCTACTGTATTTTTATCAATATTAATTTTTCAAAAGAGATAATATAAAAAAATCTCTCAATGATCTATGAGGAATATTTATTTCTCATTAATACTTGTGTAAGGGATATTAATCTTTCATTAATATTGTCAAGTTAAAATTAGACTCATAGGCTATAAATACTCATAAATCCTTCGAGCTTCATGTTCACAATCTCGACTATCTACTGCATATATATTTTCAGAACATCTCTCTTTAAAATATAATTATATTTTCTCTAAAAAAGATATTCAATTAAACATTTAAGAGTCCTTAGATTTATCAAATGAGACCTTTTTCCAGGTATCAGCCACTACCAGAAAATCAATAAATACAAACGAAAATACTGAGGGAATATTTTCGTTGGTAAATTTTAGAGGGATTTTACCGACAGAAATATTCCCTCGGTATATACTAAAGGAAAAAAAATTAAAACAAAGCAAAAAAAATGATGACGTGTCATTTTTTACCAACAGAAGTACCGACGGAATTTTTTCCGTCGATAATTCTGTTGGTAAATCCGTTGGTAAACTATGAACACTGTCCATCATGTCAATTACAAAGGGAATTACCAACGAAATTTTCCGTCAGTATTTTCCAGAGAGTTCCAGAACTGTTCACCTTCCAATTGCACTGTTAATTGTTGTTATTTACGGACAAAATCACCGACGGATTGAAAATTTATCGGTGTTATTTGGCAGTTTTCTGAAAAAATTTAATTGATTTAAAATTTTCATTTAAATATTACAGACGGAATCACCGACGGATTAAAAAATCGTCGGTAATTTTTGGCGGTTTTTGAAAATATTTTACAAAATTAAAAATTTAAATTAAATATCACTGACAGAATAATTAAAAAATATTAATATTCAATTATCCGTCGGTAACGCGCTCCAATAAAAAACCTGAATCTGCTTATTTCACAAAAGACAAACTCATTATTTCTTCTTCTTCTTCTTCTTCTTCACTATAGGTAAAAAACATCAATATCTATTTCTTTCTCTTCTTTTATCTCCTCAACTCCTTTTCTTTTTCTTCATGCTCGGGTATGTCTTCTTCTTCTTTCTTTTTTTATCCTCTTAGTTTTTTTTTAATTAATATGCTTTACAGAAAAAAATTTCCTTAGCTTCACTTGCAAGTACATTAAGGTAAGATTTTTCTTTTTTTATTATTTTTTCATGATTTTTTTCACTATATTTGTTTTTTATTTTATTTTTAATTGATTTTGTTCTTAATAATTGTATAAATGTTGTTGTGAGATTTTCTTTTCATATGAGATCAATTTTTAGTTGATTTATTTATAGAATTTTTAAATTTTTAGCAATTGCAACTTTATTTTTTTCATATGAATTTTTTTAGTTGAATTAATGTTTTTGTTTTATTTATTTGTTGCAAATTTGTTTGAGTTGATTTTCTTCTTCTTTTTTTCCAAGCATTTTGAGTATATATTATACAATGTTGATTTATGTTAATTTAATTATTTTATAATTTTATAAAATAATTTTTTTAAAAAATGTTTTTAAATATTTACCGACAGAAATTTTCGTTGGTAAATCCGTTGGTAATAAAAAAATATTTTTACCGACGCGTCTGTTCCGCCAGTAATTCTGTCGGTAATAATATTTTTTTTATTACCAACAGATTTATCGACGGATAAAAGATTACCGATGAAAGATTCACCGACGGAGAATTTTCGTCGGTGATTTCGTCGGTAAATTAATTACCGATGGAATATGTGTCTTACGTCGACGAAAAAATTCTGTCAGTAAAACTGTTAAATCTTGTAGTGAGCCTTCAACCATTTTAATTTACTAAGCACCAACCATCTTAATAAAGAAGAGTGAATCAAATTATTAGAGTTAAGAGATTAACAAATTATCTAATATATAAGCATTACTTTTAAGCTACTTAGATTTATTTTTTTTTTAGGAACATCATCAATATGTGAATGTGTAGTTTATGGTTTTTTTCACTTGAGTATCTTCATTGGTATTTCTTTTATTTATAAAAAATTAATAAATAATTTTATTATTAGAATATTTATATATATAGCATTTAATTCTTTGTTAAGTGAGTCCAGGTTAATATTATTTTATTTTTTTAAGAATAATTATATTTATGATTTTGTTTTTCTATTTGAATACTTGTACTTGTAAATTTTGATCAATTGTTTTTATAATTTTTTGCTATAATTATCAAATATGTTTGTTGTCTTCAATACAAGTAGGTTTATATATTTTTATATAATTGGACAATTTTTCTCTTTCTACATTTCTAAATGTGTTTATTATATCATTGTGTAGTATCCAATTTGTCAATATATTTTTTAAGATTTTTCTATTTAAATTGATAATTAAAATTATATTTTTCATTTCAAAATTGTCCTTGAGTTATATTAGGATATGACATAGAAATTATGCAAAATCACTCAAGGATTTTGCTTTTATGTTTGTTAATTTCTAATACTTAATCCCATTTGATAAAAAAATATATATGTATCTGTTAATTTCTAATTATTCAATATAATATATATATATATATATTAGTAG
Organism: Populus tomentosa; assembly: GCA_018804465.1. Lineage (NCBI taxonomy): Eukaryota > Viridiplantae > Streptophyta > Magnoliopsida > Malpighiales > Salicaceae > Populus > Populus tomentosa. The sequence goes on from CM031975.1 coordinate 13,096,531, forward strand.
AGATAAAGATATAAAAAAATGAAGATAAAATTAAATTTAATAGTAATATATTAGACGAAATTAATGTTTCTGTATCTTATTTTTATCTCATTACAGTAACCAACGCTTCCTCCGTGATTCACCGTTTCGAAAAATATTCACATGATTTCAGCACGTGCGGGCAGGCAGGTCATCCAAGCCATTTGCAACACGTGGTGATGAAGATGGACCGGTTCTCCGTGCACGTGTACGCCTCAGGTACATCATCGTAGATTAATAAAAGAATCCGCACGCTTTGACAGTTATTCGTTTCACCAGTAAAGGAAGGCCAGCAGCTTTTTTAAAGAAGGTTCTTACAGCTATTTTTTAAAATATTTTTTATTTAAAAATATATTAAAATAATATTTTTTTATTTTAAAAACATTATTTTGATATTAATGCATTAAAATGATTTAAAAATATAAAAAATTAATTTAAAATAAAAAAATTAATTATTTCTTAATTAATCTTCTAAGAGAGTGATTGTTTACCGCAACTTAATTAAAAAAAAAACACCCACTATCCCACAATGGACGAGAGGAGACGGGACCTAAGATTAAATTCTTTCGCCACAATCACGCCTCTGGACCCACAGTGCTGTTCACTTAACATTTTAACCACGTGCTTATATGGGAACTCAATTATTTATTGGCAGGACCCTAGCGCAGACGAAGTCTCAGTGTAAACCGAGTAAGTCCCACCATATCAACCATTTTAAAACTTAATTTAATCTTCCCCTGACGCTGTGCATATTCTTATCCTCGCCACTATCCTTCTTTGCTTTTCATTTTCTCATCTTTTATTTCTTATTTTTTACTTCATATTCACACGTGATGATATATAAGGGCATGTTCAACATGGTTTAAAATTGATTTCTCGTCCACAGAGAAAACCCACGTGATGATTTGTAGTTTAGTTGCTGCTTGTACGAGCAGTACTATGATATTATCGCTTCAGCTGGGTGTGAGATTTACTGTTAATTTATACCTGACGCGGGTCCCTGTTGTTTTCGCAGAGGGAGAACAGGACATAAGAACAGAGAGACTCGTGTCTACAGAAGAACTGTTTGTCTAAGAGCAAGAAATTAGTACAGAACTTCATAAATTGTATGGAAAGAGTTGTACAAGTTAACGCTCTTTGACCAACTACTCGAGGATTCTTTGTTGAAAAAACAAAAGAACAAAAAGAATTTTCTTACAATTACCATTCTTAGGAAACTAAAATTAAAATCAAGAAACTAGGAAGAAGTAATCAAATCCCGATAGTAGCAGCACTTGCAGTGCCAGTAGAATCTGAAGAATCCCCGTTGCTAAAATCCAGCATCATCATCATCCATTCATGTATCTCATCATCCCCAATCTTATCCCAGAACTCACTCTCTTTCCCCGTTTCCGCTTCAAATCCACTTCTCTTCTCGCTTATTTCTTGCTGCTTTGCTTGTTTTTCTTGCTTTTCTTTACTCTCTTCGAAGCTAGAAATACCACTGTCAGGGAAAGGAAAATTGAGCTTAGCTCTTGGCCCTCTAAAATCAATGGCTGCCTTGTCATAGGCCCTTGCCGCCTCCTCCGCTGTGCTAAACGTCCCTAACCAAACCCTTGCAGCTCGCCGCGGATCTCTTATTTCTGCCGCCCATTTTCCCCATGGCCGTTGCCTTACACCTCTGTAATTTTTCTTTACTCTCTTTCTTTTCCCTTTCTTGTCGTCTTTTTTATCTTCTTGATTTGGCGGGAAAAAGTTGCATCCTAAACAGCCTTTGATCTTGCAAACAGCACACGTGTCAAGATCCGACGATGGAGGCCATATTGAGATGCAAAAACCATTCCCGTTACTGCTTCTACTTCCAAATTGTGAATATGAAGTGGTGATCGGCACATTAATACTATTTAACTCCCTTGAAAAATCAGTTGAGCTGGTGCCAGAAAGTACGTTCCTGAGAGCAGCAACCATTACAGCAGACTCCTGATCTTGGGTCAATCTCATCGGTGAAATTTCCGGCGGTGAAAAGAGGGTCGCTGCCGGAGCTTCGCTTATCTTGGATATCTTCGAGGGTCTTTGCATTCTTGAAATTGCTTCGTACTTCTGTTCGCGGGGTCAAATGTTTTCTCCTGGTTTGGTCTTCTGCTCTGCTGCAAATTTGTGTTTTTTTTCTTGGAGAAAGAAAGAGAGCGGAGGAGTACATATAAGATGGGGGTGGTGACATGGCAAACCAGCTGGAACACTTACTACACGCGGGCTTTGAAAGCAATTATGGCACCTGGGGATATTTTGGAGGGTTGTTTTGGTGACAAAGAAGGGGCTTTATTTCAAGTGACGTGGTTGGTTATGTCATGGTTGATAGATACACGCGGCCTACTGGTCGTGGCTTTGGCTCGGAAACACAGAACAGAGGTCGCTGCCGTGTCCCCACTCTCGTAAGTTTAAGTTTGGATTCACTTTCATTACATGTTCTAGAAGTATTTTTTAAAAATTTAAATTTTTTTATTTTTTTATTAATTTTAAATTAATATATTTTTAATATTTTTAAATTATTTTAATATATTGATATTAAAAATAATTTTTAAAAATTAAAAAATTATTACTAATATATATTTTAATACAAAAATTATTTAAAAAACAATTACAATCACACTATCAAATAAACTTTAAATTACCCAACTAATATCTGGTTGGATTAAGTATGGTCAAACTTCCAGCGTTGAAAATTTGTGCTCACGTCAAAGGTGTAGGAAAATACAAAAAACTAAAATCAAACAGATAAGAGCAGGTCCCACCAGAAGGGTTATTGTCGTTATAATTCTACATGAGGAAAGTCAAGCGAATGAGATTGAGAAGTGATTAGCATACATATATATACACACAAGTAGAATTCATGGACGGCATTTTCGAGTGAAATGGCTGTCTGGATGGTTATAGGCCCACACCAAACCGACCAAAGCACCTTCCTTTTTTCTTTTTCTTTTTTTCTTTTTCATTTTTCATCTTATTTTTAATTTTATTCTCATTTTTTTTATTCTTGATTTGATACTTCCAGAACCTAATTCCAGGAGATAAAGTTTACAATTGATTTAGAAAAACAAAATTTAAAGGGAGAAAACCACAATATAAAATATATATATATATATATATATAAATAACCAATCTCAAAGTTTTTAGATTTTTTTATTTTAATTTAAAATTTTATTTTATTTTTTTCTCAATCATAGAGTTAGAAAAAAAAAACTCATTAAAAAATTATAAAATTATCATCTAGCCATTACTCAACCACAAAAATCAGGATATTTGTATTAATAAGTTCCTCTTTTCCAAAGGAATTTGATGAAGATGAGTTTTTCTTTTATACATGGCAGAAAAGGCATACCAGGTTCAATTTTGATTTTTTTTTTACTAATTTTTATATATTTTTTCGTGACTCTAGGATATTTTTGGGTCATTAGGTGGTTTATATAAGGGTTTGAGTTTTTTTACAAGTGAAAACTAATATAAAAATAAATTTTTCCTGATTAAATATCTTGATTTATAAATGTTTCTTGATTTTCAAGTTTTATTTTTAGGTATCGTTAATGATTATTTATTTATTTTAATTTATTTTATTACATGTAAGCATAACAAAAATTCTTTGAACTTAGATTTTTTAAACTAAAAAACATATGTTTAAAAAACCTTCATATATATATTTTTTTATAGAAAATAAAAATATGTGACCCGCACATAACTAGTTTTTCACTATTGGTTGTTGGAACACTTTAAATCACAAATATAAAACCCGGCTCGACCTGATAAGTCAACCTAGGACTCGAGGTTTTGGTCGAGTTTTAAATGGTTAAAACTCAAGCTTGCAATTAACCCGATCAAACTTGGGTGACCTGTTAGGTCAACCCAAAACTCGTGTGACTTGACTTTTTTTCTTTTTATATTTTTTTAAAAACTCGAAAAATATAAAATTTATTTGTGAATACTTGGCTCCGTATATTTTATATAGTATATATTGCTATAAAATATTTCTTAACTTTTCTATACATAATAACCATATTTATAAATTATATCTATATGAAATGGTTATTAACTTTTTCATACGAGATATTTTCATTTTAAATAGAGTTTCAAGGGACATAATTTTCCAATCATACCCTAACAATAACATTTATCTCATCTAAAGATAGGATATTTTCATGAAAGTATAAAGTAAATATTCATTTTATTTAGCTTCCAAAATATTTTTTATTTACCTCTGAATTACATCGAGTTTTATTTTCTTTCTTAATCTTATTTCAATTGCAGGCACAACAGAAAAGCCTTCTCTTAAATTACTCACTACACATACTCTTGAGATTTGAAGAAAACGAAAAATCTAAGGATCATGATTGAGTAAAACCTCAATTCCTGATCTAAAACTCGACACACACACACACTAAAATCTTACATTTATAAATTCAAAAATTAATCAAATTAAAGGATTAAAATACAACAATCAAGTTACAAAATAATGATTTAAATGTTTAATTTATTTTTGTTCTTTTTATTTTTAACTCTTTCACAGAATTAATTATGATATAACTATATAATAATAAAGTTATTTTTTTATTTTTAAATAGTAAGATCTCCTATTTTTAAATAAAGTTATAACTCAAGCCTGAATCGACGGGTTACAAGGCTGAGAAGTTTTTTTTTATGCAAACAGGTCCCCTATTTAATCAAGCCACATTATTTTTGTACAAATTTCACAGAAAGCTAAGGGCACACTGCGTAATTCACACGATGTTTCCCTCATCCGTTCTGTAAGGCATCAACCCACTAAGCAAAGATCATGAAAGGATTCTTTTTATTGGTAACAAAAAAACTCTTCGTCTGTTAGCTGTGAGCTACCACGTGAGTAGACATTACAAATGCCTCCATTCATGATTCAAAGAAAATAAAAGAAGAAAAGCTGAATAGCGGCCTAATCAGTCTGCAGCGACGGAATGGCTTTTCCAGCCCAAGATGATACAAAAAAAGGCCGAGACACGAGACAGAAGCAGAGAAGAGCAGAAAAGCATTCCAACAGCTGCAAAATAACATGAAGATCCAGTTAAGAAAATTCACCAAACAAGTCTTACAATCAGAATCACTCCCACAAATTGCCACATCGTCTCAAGTCTCAACAGTAGATATGGTGGCATCATTTCACTTTTGGAGAAATGGTGAGTGACAGGGGGGTCCTGGAAATTCTGAATACACATCTTAAGGATGCAATAACAAACCACCACTGCTCAACCCAACACGCTTTTGAAGTACGTGTGCAGTTCTGGGCCATTGGGTTTAACAAGATCACAAGTGACTAAGATTAACACACCCGGAAAAGAAATCTATAAGAAGCTACTCTTTCCACTTTTCTCGTTTTCCAATATATAGACTAATCTCAGAACGGGTGTTTTGTTCTTCGATGGAGAACAAATTATACAGGAATCGGCTATTATTTATACAGCAAAAAGAAATCAAGAGATATTGAAACAAGTAAATTATTCACCTGATTGGTAAAAACCAATTGAGTGAAGATACAAACCTACATACAAGTCAAGCTAATCTCCTCAGTGCCACTGGTGAGAACAAAGAGTTGATCAAATTCATCCCCACCTATTCATCATCTTCTGAATCTGCAATTGTATGAAGAGAGGTTAATAGCTCCAAGTCAAGATGATAAATACACAAGTCAAGATATATGAAGTGAAGCGAGACAATGAACTGATAATGCATTTGACTGTTCCTGATAGTATGTACTAGGGACTGTCCAAGAATATTGTTGGAATAAGGTGATGCCTAAGGCAGTGTCTTTGAAATAAAGTTTTAACAACTTCCACCTTCAGCCTCTATGCACAAAGAGGCAGAAGTAAAAAGGGGAGAGGATGAGGGATTCTAAGACTCTGAAGGCAACCATAGACATAGAGGCTGACCTTCTCATTCTGCTTTGAATTTTTCCGTTCATGTTCCAAATTCAGTGGTAAAATTAAAAGAGTAGAAGGCTTACCAGATCTTATATCTTCTCCTACTCTTCCTCTGTTTCTCAGCTGTCTCATTATCATTGAGTATATCAGGATCCACCAGTAGATGTGGAATACAAGTAACATCAGCAGCATTGTATTGAAGACATAGTACAGTAATTTGTCGTAGGCTAGTGATAAATCCAAAAACTCCACCAATTCATAGCTGAGAAATACCATCCGTATAGTGGATAAGAAAAAAGGAGCCAAAATTAATGAAATTAAGTCATCTACCACGAGTACAAACCTTGTTGCTTTGATAATCCAAAAGGGAAAGAATACTAGTCGTAGTATGACCCATGAGATGGCAAACAGCCCAAATAAAATGCTTGCTCTAAGCTCCTTGCCAGAATATTTGAAAACTTTAGCAGCTTCTAAGAATACATCACTTGCATCATGCACAGCGCAGATAATCGTTCCTATCCGGAAAAAACTGAATGGCAAAGTTTAGAGCTTAATTTCTCATTGGATGTCTCCAAATAAAATCTTACTTAAACAGTATTAATAGCTACTCTTGTACATAAATCAAAAGAGGGGCACAAGAGTAGAACTATAAAGAGCTCAGTTCTTCTTGCATAGAACTACTCTCACAAGCTTTGCCATCTCAATTTAAATATACTTGTAAAAGACTGGCAATAAAGAAAAAGGAAGAAAGATCGAGAACAACTGGATGCACTTGATAATAATGGAAGGTTTAATTGAGCTCAACCTTGAACATTATCGTGTACAGATATCAATAGAGGGGCACAGATTTCAAGCTCTAAACAGCTCGGCCTTGCATACAACTTCTCTAGCCAGTTTTGGCATCTCAATCTAAATAGGCTTGTAAAAAGTCTAATAATAAAAAGAAGGAAGAAGGAGACCAGGAGAATCTGCTAAACCTGAAGAAGACTCCATTCAGTATTAATGAACCATCAGCTAATGATTTGGTTGCAGATTATAGTAACTAGCATTCAACTCTAGGAAAATACAATACATTTTATCATCTTTGCAGCTAATCTTCTTTTCATGTTGCGAAGCTGTTGTTTCCTATGGAAAACCAAACTGATTATGGATACCAAATAATAGCAAAAATCATCCCCCTCCACTGTAATAGAAATTAAATGTCAAAGATCACAACATCATTGAATTAGTGAGGTACACATGCTCAGGAGAGTTAATCTGAGAGCAACCATAGGTCAATCTCATACCTCAACATGAACAAAAGCCTGGGAAATGCATCTTATATAATTTGCAAGAAAACAGCTTAAGATAGCATCATTGATAGGTCCAGCTGATTTTGAAATGTATCAACTGACATTAACTATCAGAGTAAACATATATAAAACAGCTTCAGAGGCATGTCCAAACTTGTGCTGTATCAAAAATTAAAATACAGGAGGCAATAGCAAATGGGGGACCATAAAGAAGCAACAAGATGAGATTCTCAACAGATTAGAGACAATGATGAAACTGGGAAAGAATTTGCGTGTATGTTATGTACTGCTGCCTCACAACTCAAGAGTACCAAAGCAAAGACTGAATTATTACCTTGTACTGTATGAGTATCCAATCAGTATAACTGTAATTACATGATGAGACATCATCACAGAAAAATCTTTCCTTCTAGTTTCCCAAATAAGGAGGGCAGCAATACTGTATATGTAGAATCCACATTGGCACATGTAGAAAAGCATTATTGGAAACCTGAAATAAAAATGGTTCACGTCAATCAAAAAAACTAATACCGCCTGATGTGGCCCACTTAGAAGTAACCCTAAAATAAGAAGCCTCTTATGCAAGCACAAGTATCAGGGAAAACTTGATATTCCATGCCAGAAAATGCATTTTTGCCATCCTTACCATGTCAATTATGCATAACAATATAAGCAACTATCATCACCAGCTGCAAAAAGTCATTGCATATTAATCACTCACCCCAATTCTTGATTTGGCCAGCCTCGGAAGTACTCTTTTGTATCTCTGAACCATGGTTCGTTGTAGGTAATTTTTAGAACACATATTTCAACAGTAGCATAGTATGTCAGCTTCCACATAGATTCTGAGCATTTTACAATTGTTGCTTCATCAATCCTTGATGAAATAGCTTTGGCTTTACTATACAACAACCAAATGGCCAGCTTCTAAGAAATGAGAAGAATTTATTAGAATCCTATGTATAAAAGGGACCGAGTACCCATAATATATTTGTCTATGCAAAGAGTCACAGCATACAAGAAACAGAGCAAGAACTATGATAAAATGGTTATACGGGCACAGATATATATCCTGTATTATCAGAAAAATAAATAATCAATATTACTATTAGCATAAGTAAGAGACTTCTGCCCCAGCATATCCATGGCCTTTTCACACAATAATTCTAACCTCTCACAGTCAGCCAAGGTCACTTGCAAATAAGAACTTCTTCAGAACTGTAAGCAACTCCTTGGTACAAAATCAAACATTGCAACAGCCTTAACTGCATAGTTCAACATGTTTCTAATAGAGGGAATAAAAATCCATACTATTTTACATTTTAAAGCCTTAATAATGATCCTCTAAAAGAACAAACATTAAAGTTGTTTTTCTTTTCAAGCATTGCAGCAACTCATTAAGTCAAGCACTGTCATGAAAGAATAACCAGCAATTTCACCATAAACAAGAATGTACTACGATGCACCATAACAGTTGCAATTGAAAATCATACGTAAGCCATGTGGCAGTGATTTGGCAGCTACTCCTATAGCTAAAAGCAACTGCAAGAACTATAATTCCATCCGGGCATAACAAAATGACAAGTAGCCATTCTGAATGGCATACCTGAGGGTCGATCTCCTTTTATATGTTCTTAGACTACGATATCCCACGGATTTAGAACTGCTCATGATAAAAGCAAGTTCAAGCCACTACTCAAACAAAACGCGCAAAAAAAAAAAACAAGAAAAGAAAAGAAGGTAAGAGCTACCACAATTTACTTCTTTTTCCGAGAAAATCAATCCAAACACACTTTATTTTTCAGAACAATTTTGACGAATTATCAACAAATAATTTCAATTAAAGTGAAAATTACTTAGAATCGAAAACATGTGCTTCATTTTTAGCTTAATTTAAACTTACTCTTCATACACCAAGCTCAGATTCCAATAAAAATCCCCAAATCAAAACTAATTCAAGAATAGATTATCTTAAACAGGCAAACAAAAAAAAAAAAAAAAAGAGAAGCAAAAAATAACTAATTGAAAAGGAGATGCAAAGAAGACTTACTCGAAAAATGAATCTGTCCAATACGAAGCGAGCAAGGAAGAAACTAAAAGCGAAATAAATGGGAAGAATGAAATGCGAGGGGTTTGCAGAGCCATTGAGGGTGGTCAAGATCGGGTCCATGCGAGAGATCTCCAACCAAGATTGTAGAGTTACGCATCAATTACTGCCATCAATCCTCTCTTAATAATCCTAATTAAGAGCAAAACACCTCTACTATTACACGCATTTTACTAATTTTAGTAAGAAAGAAAGAAATTGTTTTTTCCTTTTTTTTCTTTTTGGGATTTCTATGCGGTGAAAAAAATAGGAGGCTAGGAACAATCGGATCTCATTGTGTGTCCGTGATGAGAGAGGGTAACATCAGGCTAGTCCCTAATCTATGCAGAAGCTGCTAATTATACCCCCAACTTATTTTTTTATTCGCGGTGTATCAGAAATTCTCAATCAAGGCTCCTCTGAAAAGCCACTAATGTTTTCTATCCAAAGTGACTCTTCCACGCAAGAAAAGGCTCGCACATTTTGAAGAAGCATGACATCTCATGTTGAAAATTCGAAGGGGTTGGTGGTTGATGGGGACGGGGCACTCTTAATTTTAGAGCAGGAAAATGATTTCCTTTTCCCTTTCTTTTTTGAAAATTTTCTTGAAAATTTTCCTCTAATGCACAAACAAACACTAGGATTATTAGTAACGCACTAACCGAAGGTGGACTTACAAAAAAAAAATTACATAGAAACTATCATAAAAAAATTTGAAAACGGGTAAAAAATCATTAGAGAAAAAACAAGGTCAAATTTATTTTAAGGCCCTACTAACATTTATAGTTAGGATTTGTTTGATTTTTCTGTGATATCAAATTAAAACACTGTAAATTATTGAAAGAATCTCTAATTAATAGGATTATTGCCATGCTTAGTAGGCAGATTTAGAAACTAATCCCTAATTAATAGGATTAGTGTCCTGATTATTGGATGGATGAAGAAATTAATCTTTAGTTAATGAGATTGGTACTTTGTATTACGGGGTAAAGTGAGGAGTTAAATCCCTGGTTAATAAGATTAGTTATCTTATTATTGAGCTGATTGAGAAAATTAATTTTCAAGATAATAAGATTTATGATGTAGATATAAAATTAAAGTCTAATTGAACAAAAAAATAAAAAATGATGGGATTCGTGACCTAAATGTAGAAATGAACTAATGAAGGATTCTATCATGTTTGAAGTTTTTGCTATGAATGGTATTGAAGAAAAAGGATTATATGAATACTTGAGTGTGTGTGTGTAGGCCATGGAAATAAATTATTTCACCTAATGAAATTATGTAATAAACTTTCAGGTATCTTGCATCATCATGTTAATTAAGTTTGTCATATATTTATGTTTTTTGCTTAATTATATGATGTAATTAGTACCTTTAATTTTCTTTTGCCAAATTATAATGACTTTGAATTGATAATATTAAATGCCCGTTTGACATTAAGATTCAATCTACTTTACATCAAAATTTAATTTTTTTATATTATTTTTTTAATGTTTTTAAATAATTTGATGTGTTGGTGTTAATTTTTTTAAAAAAATATATTATTTAATATATTTTCAAGCAAAAATAATTTTAAAAAGTAATATTTATCATGATTACAAACACCCTCCTTTAAATCTTGAAAACCACATTCATTTGGGATCATCCAGACAAATGTGCTGGTATATGAGATTGAAACGATATGTATTATGTCTTATAATTTTTATTTTATTTTTAATCCCAGGTCATTCTCACATATTAGAAAACAACTCATAGTGTTCTAAAAATATTCCTAAAATACTTGAGTTATTTCTGGCACATTACCAGGCCTTTTGGCCTCAATCCAAAAATCACACATGCGATTGTCCAATGGCTTTGCTTTGTGTATTTTATCGAGAGATTCAATAAATCTCAATAATAGTCATTAAAAGTTGAATGTTCGTTAAAGAAAAGTTGCAAAATGTAGAGGTAAAGCGCACGTGCGAGGATTTGAGACCTTTACAGTTGGCAGGTTCGGTTATGGTGTTTGTTTTGTTTGTTGCCGGGGAAAACGCTAGCAGTTGGGAAATATAACGGAACCAAAAACAAACCAGCACACGAGAATGGCACCTCTCCCCGTCAAGGATTCACTCAGCCAGTCGGAGCACTAACACGTGGATCTTTCGACACCACTGCAGCTGAACCCCTCATTCGAGGCTAAGATATTGTTTGTTAACGTGGCTGGATCGTATTTTTTAAAAAATGTTCTTTACATTAATTTATTTTTTATATTTTTAAATTATTTTAATATATAATATTAATAATAAATTATTTTAATATATTTTTAAGTAAAAAAACACTTTAAAAAATTAATTATACTATAATCTCTAACCCACTCTAAATTGACATGAACAAATAATATTCATTCAGTAGATGATGGACGAGTAATTAAAATCATAATATTCTTAACTTTTAAAATATATTTACTAATTTTTTTTTAAATGATACAATAATTCAAGGGTGATTTTTTTTACATGCATCATACCGAAATTTCGACATAATTTTTCCTATACTACAAATATATTAAATTATCAACAACCTCTTTTATTATTACAAATAAATTCTACAGTCAAAGTCTAATTTTCCTGAACCTTTTTCTCATCAACACAACTCAAGGATAGTCTAAATCTAGTTTTCATAAAATACGAATAGTATAATCAAGAAATAATCTAACACAAAATCTTATATAACATACTTCATTGAATGATTAAAAAAAATTAATATTTAGAAAGTGATCATTTTTAGGATTATATCCTGATTAATATAAATTTTGATATTGACACACAATATTACAAAATATAACAGTATAAATGTGCATAATTTTTAAAACATAATTAAAAGTCTAAAATGAAATACCCAAATTATAATACTTATCAATTTAATATTTTAAATTACAAAGTTTACTTATATAACAAAAGGCAGCACTTTCATAATATTAAATTATAATATAATAGTGTTATATATATATATTCAGACTTACTCAATGCTTTCTAAAAAAAAAACATATTGTTGATCTTTCTTATAAATATATTTTTTCATAAAAAAAACATATACCTTTAAAAGCAAGACTTATTCAAATGAATGCTAATCTTGAATAGCATTGCTAACTTGAAATTCAAGATCTCGAATCTAAATATTTTATTCAAAATTCCAGATTACCATAGTCGTGTGCAACTTTTTATATAAATAAAAACTTTGAAATTGAAAGAGGCACACCAAGACTTGTGATCAATTACAAGCCTTTATACCAACATAGCTAGACAAATCAAACAACAAGTTCAAACTATTCCACTTCTCCATTTAGCTAACCCGTTAGTTCTAAAGATAGTTGAGATTGATGCCTTTGACTTAGGTAACGAGGGGATTCTTAAACAAGTCCAAAACAACAAAGAAAAAAAAATCATCCAGTACACATCTGCTCATTGGAATGATTATCAGAAAACTACTCCACTATTAAAAAAGAGATTCTTTCAATTGTTCTTTGCATTACAAAATTTTAAAGTGATTCATTAAATCAAAAATTCATTTTACATGTTGATTGCAAATCCACAAAAAAAGTTTTACAAAAAGATGTTCAAAATCTTGCTTCAAAACAATTTTTTGCCCGATGGCAAGTTATTTTAAGTATTTTTTATTTTGACATCTAATACATTAAAGGAGATTCCACTTCCATTCCTGATTTCCTGACTAGAGAATTTCTTCAAAATAGATCCTGATGCCTCTTAAGGAAAAATCCAACGCCAAGAGGAAAGCTCCCCAAATTAGTACTCCAAAATCTGAAACCCAAACACTACCTACAAAATTTATGGCTTCTGCTATTTTTTATACCAAACCAATCAAATCTTTGTATGAAGTAGTAGTAGTAGAAGAAAAAGCTACAAAACAGTCACAAGTACAGATAGACTCCGTTTAGTATTGGGTTGATACCCTCTCCAAATCACAGTATGGAACCTCACAAGTGGATCATCAGTTGAGTTTGACCAAAATACAAGACTGTTGATGCAGCTCCCTACAAAATACCCAGTGATGACACCTTTTCAAACACCAAACACACCATCCATCAAAATAATTTTACAAATACCAACCTCAATACCTTAGGTAAATAACTTACCAAACTGGAAAAAAAAATACAAAGATCCAATACTAGTTCAACTGACACCAAAACCTCAATTGATCTCAAACTAAAAAACCTTGTCTTCAAACCATACCAAGTTACAAAAACAAGTCAAACATAAATACTGGAAAATCACCATCAAAACACATTTACAAAACCTTGACAATTCCTCTCTAACTGTCCTAGACACACCACAAACAACCAACCCTTCCACATTTACAAACGAAGTAAATACCCTTTAAAATAACCCTATACAAACTTCTGATGCAGAAGCATTTCAAGATCCATCTCTTAAGCTAAATAAACTTACATGGCAACATCCTTAAACAACCACTGCTCCAGATATTTTTATATCTAATGAGTCATCTATCTTAAACCAACATAAATACAATGCCTCTTCCTTCTATGAATGGAATATAAATGGAATGTCCGAATACAATATCTAAACACCCTTAAACAAATGACTATGACAGCTAATACCTATAAAACCCAAACTCGAACCCCATACAAAGCAATCACCGAACTCTTTTATTATTACAAATCAATACAACAGTTAAAGTCCAATTTTCCTAAACCTTTTTCTTATCAACACAATTTAAGGGTAGCTTACATCTAGCTTTCATAAAACATCGAATAGTAAAATCAAGAAATAATCTAACACAAAATTTTATATAGCATACTTCATTGACTGATTAAAAAAAATTAATTTTTAGAAAGTGATCCTGATCAATATAAATTTTAATATTGATGCATAATATTACAAAAGATGACAATATTAATGTGCATAATTTTTAAAATATAATTAAAAATCTAAAATAAAATACCCAAATTATAATACATATCAATTTAATATTTTTAAATTACAAAGTTTACTTATATAACAAAAAGGAGCACTTTCATAATATTTTATTATAATACAACAGTGCTATGAATAAAACACATATATGGATATAACCATTTAATTCATTAAATTAAAAACTACAACTAATATTAACTTCACCATTTACAATCCATTATATATATGTCAGCTAATTTAATAAAATTATTTTAGTCATTTGAACATAGATACAACTAGCCTTTTATTAGTCAACTAGTCTAATAAATTATCCTAGTTATCCGAACATAAATGCTACTAGCTCCTCTTTGGTCAGCTAGTTTAACAATTTTTTTTTGTTATTTATGTCATAATTATTAGTTGAACAATATACATTTAAAGTAATTATGATTTTTATAATTGTAATTTTTTTTTATTATTAGCAAAGGTGATGGACTTCTACTTAGTGTCTGTAGTTTCATAAGGATTTTAAGAAAGAAAGAAAGAAAAAAAAACTTATCCCTTTATCTACGCCATAAAGAGAAGCAAAAAGCATGTCTTTATAAGTTGGGTTTTCTTATTTACTAAAATGCTATGTGTCCGGTTTCAATATTTCTGCTGAACTCAGCACCCCGTATTGACCCATTTTTAAATTATTGAACATGAATATCTGTTTCTCTAAGATTTTATTTTTTAATTACTTAGCAATATTCCATTTATATTTTCAATTAATCCATATCATTTCTAGATCAATTATAATTTTTTTTTTTTAAAACTAGGGGTTTACATAAATTTTGTAACTCTTTGTTAATAGTTATAACTAATTTGTTTATCATCTTACTACAACATGAATAAAAAATGTAAAAAAATAATATATAAATTGTTAAAAACTTTTTGATATTGTTATGAAATTTAGTATGATAATTTAAACTTAAAATGTTATTACTTGATTATTTACTTGTACCAGATTTTAAATTAAATCACATAAAAACTGTTTTAGCATGATTTTGTTTACTAGGATCCAATGAAAACATTAACCTTATAATTAAATGAAAACTCCAACCTCAATGATGAAATTAAAATAAAAAACAATAAATTAAAAAATAGGATCAAAAAACCAAAAAAAAATTCATATTAAAGGATGAAATAAAAAAAATAAAAAATGATATATAATAGAAAATATAAAGAATTATTTATTATCAAATTAATATTGAATGATAAAATTAAATAAAAAATTTATATTAAATAATAAAATTAAAAATAAAATAAAAAAGAGATGGTAAAACCCAAAAAAAATAAAAAAATTCAAAACCCAAATAATCAGTACAAAAACCCAAAGGGCCTGTGACAACAAAGCTCATACGTGCGGGCTCGAGAGCTGAGGCTCTTTGTTTTTTGGGTCTGCACCTTCTTCTTTATTTTTGAAGAAAGAGAGAGAGAGACGATTCTCCTCGGGATTAATAAAACACGCTCCCTCGTCTCGAGCCGAGACCTTCTTATTACTCTCACGTGTTAGCTACTAAATCATGACGCGAAGTTTGTTGACTAAACGATTAAAAAAATATATCAAATTGGTTCTTTGTTTGTATAAACAGAAAAACTGACCCAGATCTTTTAGCTGCATTGATAATTATTAGTTCTGGTAATTAGAACATCAAGCTATCAAAACGCGAGAATCATTCATTAATTCAATTTACACAGGCCATAGATTGACATTGGGATAATTGGGACAATTCCCATAAAGACTCTTCCTCACGAGAAGCAGCCGTAGAAGCATTAGGGTAAAATATCTAATAGTTAAGGGACAGGGACCCCATGTAAAAACTAGAGGCTTGGGTTAGGAGGGTAGAAAATTCTGTGAATGAGAGAAGGCATCTTGAACTTAACGGTACGTTATCTCCAAAATCTGGCCGGGAGTCCTTGCCGGGGCACCGGAAATGGGCCATATTGAATCCCATTTTGTGATCCCACCACTTCCCACCTGCAGAAAAGAATTTTATTAATTTTGCTCACAAGATCTCAGATTTCAGCGAGCTAACTGGTCACCAAGAGACGACCAAACTTGGCAATAAAATGGGATCTTGTCTGTCCAAGATACTGTACCTGAATTTGGTCACTATATGATGGATCAAGATGAGTATCTCCAGCTTGGCGATCTCATTGCCAGGGCAAGCATGCACGCCGTTTCCAAATGGCATGAAAGTGTTGGGTTTTGGAGCAACCTGCATCCACCGGCAACCAAGACAAAATAAAGTAAAATTTGCTCACAGCTAATTTTAAATGAAGATTTCTTTCTTATTTTGTTTTTATATATGTCACATACCTCAAACCTTGACGGGTCAAAGATGTGAGGATCAGGAAAGAATTCTGGATTGTGATGAATGTTCCTGAACATTGGCAGCACCTTCCAGCCCTTTGGTATTAGGTATCCTATATATAGCATTAACAAATTCTCTGTTATATAAGAATATAGCTTTTAAATACCATTATCGTCACAGAGAAGTTCTTGCTCGAGTCCTCACCATTGTATTCAACATCAACCACTGCTTCCCTGAATGTGAAAGATATGATGCTCGCCATCCTCAAGCTCTCTAATATAACCTGTAGATTCCATATAATTACTCAATTCTTTCTTAATTAAGCGAACTTCAGCGATAAGAATATCTTGAATGCAAACAGTATTAATTTACCCTATATGTAAGTGGCATGTTTCTTGTCTGTGCCCATGTTAGAGGCTTCTTTCCTCTTCCATTCGCTTCATATATCTCCATTTGTTCTGCCTGGAATGTATTCACAGTTACTCGATTTATTTCATGAACTAACTTGCAAACAATAAATGTGATTTTTCTAGGGATTTCTCACCTTAACAGCTTCTAGGAGTTTCTGGTCATCATGGAGGTATTTCAGAATCCATGTCAGAACACTAGCTGTTGTGTCCTGAGCAGCAAAAAGTACTCCTATAATGTTGTCAGCAATTTGATCTTCAGTTAATATCTCTCCCTTCTCATTTTTGAAGTTCAGAAGATGGCCCAAGAAATCCTTCTCTAGTAGTCTTTTCTCTTTTCTCTCACAAATTATCTCACTTAATATCTGATTAAGCCTTTCCCTTGCCTTCGATAACCATAAAGAAATAAAAAGAAGAAGTCAGATTCAAATTCTTATGCGGCTACTATTGACATATATGGATGAATGATGGACAGGACATTTCTTACCAGAAGAGCTTTGTGGTAAGCAGTTCCTGGAATTTTTGTTGGAAATGAATTGTAACCCTTGTCTACTATGTGGTAGTTGTCACTCAGCATCTCTCTATGGTTGCTGTCCAAGTGACCAAAGATAGAAAGAATGCCGACATCAAAAGAAAACTGTGTGCAGGACCAAAGGAAAAGGAAAAAAATCACTAACCAGAGAATCCTGAAGTAAACATAAATTAGAGGACCCAGTGATCAGAAACTCAAAGAAGAACACAACAACAAAATTCTAATTAGGAACCAATCCATTGCAGTAAAAGGGAGGGGGAATGAGACAATAAGATTACAACCCCATTTTCTTAAACAATAGACAGGTCAAAAAGGCATTTAAGTAGCTTGAGCCTTGCATATGTACGCTAGAGAGCTAGTCATAAGCTAAGTACTCTATTTTGTTTGGTTAAGAAATAATATTTTATTTACTTGTGAAAAGAAATAATAGTTTACTTTTGTTGGAGCAAACCTTCTTCATTTCATGATATGTGCTGATGATATGCCCTCTGGACCATGATTCTAAGGCAGAGATGGCTACGGATTCCATACTGGGAATTAGTTTCCGGATCTTGTCCGGGGATAAAGAACTCTGAACCAACTTCCTTAGAAGACTGTGGTAATCTCCTTGGTGAAAAAAGAGAGCCGAAGGGCCGATCATCTTCTCCTTGCTTTTGGGGTATGTAGGCTTGAACAGGTGAGCATGAGTCACCAGCACAAATCTTGCACCCTCAGGGCTAGCTAGCATAACACAAGGACAGCCAAGTATGTGGCTCTTGAATACTTCTCCATGCCTGAAAAAAGAAAAGAAAAATAACAGGACTGGCTTTGCAAGACTTCAAATCCATGCAAAGGGGAATCCTGAGAAAGGAAATTAAGTTCATATGGTAATTACTGGAACCTTTTTTGCTTTGTAGCAAAGAAGACATTTGGGTCCTGAGTATAAAGCTGAAGAGTTTCGCCTACATATGGCCATCCCATTGAACCTGGAGGGAGCTTAGCTCTCTGTTTAGGCATCCTATTCTTCTTCTTCAAGAAAGGATAAGAAAGAAGACTAGAGAAGAAGAGGCATACGTAAAGAAGACTAGAGAAGAAGGGGCATACGTAAGCTAGAATTGAAGCAATCTCCATGCAAATGTACCTCTCTCTCCTAAAATTAAAGAAAAAAAGCAACCTCTTCCTCTGTTTCTCTTTGTGTGTTGGATGCTGCTAGATTGCTTGAGAATGTTATGTGATCGATGCGAGGATGGGGGGAGTGCCGGTGATTATATATAGAGGAAGGGGGAAGTTGATGGAGACAAAACAGCAGTGTTGGTGGGAGACTCTGGCAACTTGTTATTAAGGGATTGGCCAGATTAGTTTGTTAAGATTTATACTTATCCCAGGTTGCAGTATCAGCATCGAACAAGTTACTATTGACTTTGTTTTAGTTTACTAGACATTAATCATTCCATGTACATATTAGGAATACTATATGGTCTGATCTTGATCGTCCAGGACCAGAAGCAGCTACGTTTTTTGTCGGCTCACAGTTGAAGTTTCCTGTTTAATTAGAACGACAATATTGAATAGCTGTAGATTCCATATAATTATAAAAAAAGGGAGATCTTGTTTCTTGAATTAAGGCGCATTATGAAAACGAGATCAATCTGAGCCATGCGTAAGAAAGAATCATTCGAGTTGAAAGTCACGCATTCAGTTATCTTAAAATCTAATTTAATTATAAAAGTGGGGTATAATCTTAATTGTTTGGTTAAAAAATAATCCAATAACTCTAATTTTGCTCGTAAATAAGATTTAGAAAAACACATAATTCACACATAGTTTGGTTTGTACTATATACTTCACCCAAACTTCATCACAAATAAATATTTTTTTTCAACATGTTTTTGTAGTTACAAAAAATTTAAGTGAAAATCAAAAAGTTTATATGTATATGTAATTAAATAAATTGAGAACTATATATATTAATAAATAAAAAAAATCATAAATCAAAAATAAAAATGAAAATGAAAAAAACAATGAGACAGATGTAAATCAAGATATTTAATCTTATAAGCTGAGATATTTATTAAATTTTTTTTCCTTTATAAAAATAATTTTTTTATGCAAGCAAAAAAAAGAAAGAAATTGAAACACAAATTAAATTGATTGAATATAATAAAAGGAAAAAAAACACTTTGTAAGGCTACACATATTAGAAATATTATTTGAAAATAAAATTTTTTATTTTTAAAAATAAATTTTATCTATGCAAAAGATGAAAAAAAAATTATAGATGAATAATAAAAACTCTTCAGAATTTAAATATATAACAAAAAAATAGTTGTTATTTAAAAGAGACTCTTTAAACAAAATGAAAAAGAAAAAGGGTATTAATCTAAATATAAATAAAAATATTTAAGAAAAAATCATATAAAAATGCATTAATTAAAAAAATTAGAACAAAAAAATAATTTAGAAAAAAAATTCAAAGGCTTGGCACTGTCGAGCCTAGTAAGTCAGGCTACGATGTGTCATTTGATTTACCTAAAAAATTAAAATTTATATTTTTTTATTCAAAAATCTATTTTTCTATTTATTTTTAACCAGAAATACCTTAGAAATTATAATAAACTTATCATAATCTAAAAAAACCATCCAAGAAACTAACATTTTTATGCAATTTTGGTTTTTATTCTTCTAATTTCACCATTATCTAATAAATCCAAATCAATTAGCTTTCAAACATAATCAAATTATCCAAAATAAAATTTTAAAAATCAAAATAATTTTTTTAAAAATAAATAGAGTTGTCCACAATATTTTATAAGTGAATGTAGAGCATTGACTGCAAAATGTGCGCCCCCACAGCATTTTAATTTTTAAATAATAGACACAATTAAAAGCGCTAGACAGTTGACACAATTAAAATGCTAAAAGCGCTAGACAGTTGATACAATTAAAATGCTAAGGTCAAAGTGCTGGCCAGGAGGAGGCTGCTGAGAGTTTTTAAAAGCGCTAGACACGATTAAAATGCTGAGGTCAAAGTGCTGGCAATTAAAATGCTAAGGTCTATTGAAGATTACGTATATTATTATTATTATTTATATTGGAATAGATATTACGAAAATAGACAAGAAAAGTATAAAACAAAATCACAATAATACAAATTTATTAATTTGGCCTATCATAACAAAAAGTTTAATAGCGTAACCCTTCTCATCCATCCAGATTTACTATATTATATACTTTTTAAATATATTTATCCAT